>VDFB02040302.1:0-83183 GCA_007258455.2 Sequoia sempervirens | reverse complement strand
AAATGGTTTGGCAGATGTCCCTTAGTTCTTTGTGAAACTCTGGGGATAGGGGTTCTTGATCTTGACTCAATTCTGAATAACTTATGTTATCCTCAAGAGCCTCCTCTTGACATGATCCTTGGGTGGATGATATATCATCAATAAAAGACTCTTCACAATATTTTATGGGTACAGGTGCAATAATGGATATTTTTGGCTCGTTTGGAACTTCTTCAACATGCCCAATCATTGAGTCATATGTGGGAGATATATCACAATCTGATATCCACTTGATGTCATTACGATATAAAATAGTGCTAAACACTATTGATGGGTTTGGACTTTGTTTTAAAATAGTATCTTGATACATATTTGATTCCTTGTAAACAACATAAACATGTCCCAATGTGGTATCCTCGGTATTGTTTGAAGTTGGTGTCTTTGTCGAATCTTTTATTTTTCCATGATCAGGCATAGGGTTCGTGTAAATATTTAAATTTTTATTCCCATATTTTTTATCGACCTCAATGTCTCTTTGTTCAATAAGATCCTCTATTAGATGTTTGATTCTAAAACAATTTTGTGTGTTATGGCCTTTGTATCAGTGAAATTCACAAAATGATCTTCTTTATAGCTACGAGGTTTAATTTGTGGCTCTTGATAGTTTGAGAAATCTAGGAGTGTGATAAGGTTAGACTGTATCAAACTCTTTAATACGTCTTCCATAGGTTCCTCTAGGGAGTGAATTGTCACTTAGGAGCATTGTTTGTTCTCTGTTGTTCGTGTTGAGTGTTTGCAACATTGATTGTTTGATTATTTGACAGTGACGTGTATGATTGTTGTGTATTCATGGTTTGGGTGTTTTCTTGTCTAGAAGCAGTTAATACCACCTTTGCATCAACAACACAATCACTAGTAACATTCTTGTTCTTGGCCCAATAGTGTGGCTTGTCGTTAAAACTAGTGGATGGGTAGTTGTCTTTATACACTTGTGTGTTTCCTTGTGAGATTAGGGCTCTTATGATGTTAAGGGATCTAGGGACAAGCTCATCATAAGATGTGATGCATTGCATTTTCAAGTGGAATGGTAGATCTAGATCTAGATTTGCTATGATAATGCCCACTTGTTGTTTGTCGGGAAGTGGCCACTTGCTTTTACTAGCTCTTTGTCTACAGCGTTATAAGAAATTAGCAAAAGATTCCCCTCTGTTTTGTCTAAGAGTGTATAGTTCTTCTAGACTTACGTCCATGTCAAGATTGAAAGAGAAGTGATCTATGAATTTGTCAACGATTTCTTAGAAAGTTTTGATGTCGGGAGGTAGATGAGAAAACCAATCCATAGGACCTATTAAACTTCAAGGGAAGAGGCGCATCAAATATGAATCATTGTAAGCTACCTCCATGCACATGACATTGAATTCTTTGACATGGTCCACAAGACTTCCTCACCCTTTGTATTTTTGAATTTGGGGATTTCAAAATTGGGAGGGAATGGTACCATTGCAATGTTTCGATCAGATGGATATGGACATAGGTTCTGTGTATGGGGCTTCTTTGTCTTGCCTATTTTAAGGTCCTACACTTTTTGAGATGGTGCCTTAAATTGTAATGCTAGATTGTCTAGCGAGTTTGGTGGAGGAACATATGTTGGGATGACAGATGGGTTGTATGTGGTATTTTGATAGGATAATGAGTTGTATGGGGTGTATGGTGGTGTAGGATATTGTGAAGGTGATTGAGGTGTAGGTGTATATGTTCCCAATGTGTTTGGGTTGACGATGTTTTGTTGAGGGTTATAGTATAAACCGTGTTGTTGTTGTGCGAGCATTTGTTGTTGTTGGGCATATTGTAGAGCAAGCAATGCTTGTTGTTGGGTTTGTTGTTGTGCGGCTAAGGTGGCTTGTTGGGCTTGTTGTTGTTGTTACACTACTAAGGCAAATTTTTGTCATTGTTGTGTTGCTGCTAAGGTTACTTGTTGTTGTTGGATAACTTGCTAATAAGCTTGTTGTTGTGCTGCTAGGGCTGCTTAATGAGCTTGTTGTTGTTGTTATGTTGCTAAGGCTTCTTGTTGGGTTTTATGTTGTTGTTGCGCTGCTAAGGCTGCTTGTTGTTGTTGTTATTGTAAGGCTTGTTGATAAGCCTGTTGTGCTTGTTGTAAAGCTAAGCCATGTTCTTGTAATGTTGGATCGATTGATTGTTGATGTTGGAAAATATGCCTCAACTTGCTGGCTTGAACCTCTCTTAAAGACTTGGCATTTTTCCCTTTGTTTGCCTTCATTTTTGGACTATCGCCGAAATCTAGAACCTTGAAACCTAAATCGCGGGATTCTAAAAGATCATAACTTGGTGACATTGAGCTTGTCACGGGATCGTTGGATTTTTGAACCTTGGAACCTATGTCACGGGGTTTGTGAGTTTCATAACCTCCCAACATGGCAATCTCCTTATTGTCACAGTTTTTAGGAAATTCCTAACCTCCGATGGAGATTCTAAAGTTCAAATTTTTCCCGAATTGGCAACATCAGAGATCGACATATTGGTGGGATGTGGCTATTTCATCAAAACTTTAATGTTTGTCTTCTCAATGGATCGATGACTCTCATTGGTGGGACTCGTGGACTTCGGCAGGACCCTCAACCTTGTCTCATTGATGAGTCGATAGTCATGAAGCTCAAAATTATACATCAATGGGATTTTCTTACATTAGAGGGAGATGATATGTTGTCTCCCTGATATGGCAATGGTTGACTCTGTCTCTTATGAAGAATGTTGTGGTGGGATCCGATAGGTTGATAAATGCAAAAGGTGATTATCGATTAGATGATCGTACAATTCACATCCTTGTTGTGAATTGTGTGGCAATCGTCAGTGTGAATGTGAATAGCTCACCTGGTAATCGAAATTGGAGAGAAAATTAATTAATCAACTACTCCAACGACAAATTAAATGAAGATTTGATCTTCATGACGGTTGCACGATTTGTAGAGGTGATTGAGATCGAATCATATCGAAAGTACAACATGATGCATTGAAAGTAAATTCAAATTCTTTGTATCAAAATTAAATGGCGTGCGACTCGATGAAGAGGGTGGTTGAATGGTTTTACATTGTATGCTTTTACAAGCATTGTAATAGTGTGTGTGTGTGTGTGTGTGTGTGTATGTGTGAACTGTAATCAATGAGTGAGGTTGACCAAGGGATTGTATTGTTGTTGTGAGTTAACATCTGAGAGTGAAGTTTATAACTCTGTATTAATCCTTTTATTATAATACAAAGTTGCTCTACTTGGTGTGTGGGTTTTTCTCCTGTAAGGGTTTTCCCACGTAAATATGGTGTTATCTTTGTGTGTGTGATAATTTTTGTCTATTCTTTTGTCCTGTGAATGTGCATCTCAATGAATGTAATATGTTAAATGAATGTTTTTTCTGGACTTCTTTCATGAGGATTTTGCATTAGGAAGGCATTTCCCACCTCTGCTTTCCTTACAGTTGAGACATTTGCAATAGGTTTTGGGTGTTTATGTTTTGAGCGGGTAGTAGATTGTTGATGAGAGGTTGAGGGTTCCCTTGGTTTAGCATTCCTTGCAAGATAGTGGATTGAGGTGGAGAAATGTAAGTTTGAGGTCCTAATTAATTTTGTATGGTAAAGGGGACTGTGGGAAATGATGAGGATGATGCCATTAGATTTTGTGATGCTAATGACATATTCAAACCTTGTAACTAATTGAAAGTGTTCCCTTGACTAATGGATAGGGGGTTCCCTTGTTGTATTTGAGGTGTGATCAAGGCATTACCTTGGTTAATGGGATTCGTAACCAAGGTGTTGTTTTGATTTGGGTTGATAATAGATGGGTTTGATGTGGATGGTGGATAGACTTGAGTAGCTTGGGTAACCACTTGTTTCGATGTGTTAATGGGGTTGTTGGAACCACTTGTCAAGGGTTGAATTTGTGTGAGAGTGTTAACTTTCCCTTGTTGTCCTACTTGAGGCAGTTGGTTCACATTACCCTATGTATCATTAGGCATACTTGGGGTATTTGTGATGATGGATGAAGATGGTTGTGCTCAAAATGCTGAGATTATTGTGGTGTCATGGAATGCTAGTGTAGTAGGCAGTCTCATGTATGCAATGGTCTGTACAAGGCCAGACATTGCCCAAGCAGTGGGAGTTCTTAGTCGATTTATGGCTAATCCAGGAAGAACACATTGGGATGCTGTAAAGAAAGTTTTCAGATATTTGAAGGGCACTTCAAATTTTGCTTTGTGTTACCATGGGAACTTGGTTGAATCACAGAGGACTCTCAGCGTTCGAGGTTATGTAGATTCTGATTGGGCAGGGGACATTGACAGCAGGAGATCCACCAGTGGATACATAATCATGATGAATGGTGGTGCAGTGAGTTGGATGAGCAAGCAGCAGGCTGTAGTCACTTTGTCCACTACAGAGGCCAAATACAGGGCAACTACTCATGCTTGTAAAGAAGCAGTTTGGTTGAAAATTTTGTGTTCTAACATTGGTTTTGATGCAGGGGAAATAACTATTTTATGTGACAGTCAGAGTGCAATTTGTTTGGCAAAGAACCCTACTTTCCATGCCAGGACAAAACATATTGATGTACAGTACCACTTTGTATGAGATATGGTTAAGGATGGAAAGGTCAGTTTGGAAAAGGTTGATACTCTAGAGAATGTTGCAGATGCATTGACGAAAGGTTCACTTTAGTCTATCGCTGTGACAAGGAGTGTTCGTTATGACCTCACAGCGCTTGGGAGACCTCTGGCCAAAAGGCCATTCAATCGTGTATCGAGGAGACTCTTGGCAACCATGATCTTCGGTGTAACACGGCGACTCGGTGAGAAGTCCTAGTGAATAGTAGAAGTCTTGCCGACGGGAACACATCCAAACGTTCTTCAAAGTAACTCAAAGTGGTCAGAGAAACGTCTTAGCGACTGAAGGATGTCTTGCCGATAGCCGATGGCTATCAGGGTAACTCAAGGTCCCGGGAAGACGTCTCCGCGAACATTGAAGGTCTCACCAACAGGAACATCTTGTGGGATCTTCGGTATAACTCTTGGCGACATATGAAGCTTTCGAGGTAAGTCATAGAGCTTGGTGAGAAGTCTTAGCGAGAGCTACATGTCTTGTTGACATTGTTTTATGTTGGAGCCTTCGGGGTAACATATGGAGATTGGTATGTTCTCTCAGTGAAGGGCAATGTCTTGGCCATGGGTGAACACTTCAGGGTAACCTTTATGCCTCAGAGAAACCTCTTGGTGATATTGGTATGTCTTGCCAACTATCTTGTGGAGCTCGATATGACTTGTGTCTTCGGTATACCTTTGGTGACTTGCTATGATCTTCTGGCGAATGCGATAGGTCTGGGCGACTACTTGGTGACTCGGTGTAACTCATGAGGCTCGATAGAACATCTTAGTGATAAAAAAGACTCTTGGCGACATCGATATGAAGTCTATGTGGCATCGGCGAGACATTGTTAGTGTCTCACCGAGATGCCAGTACATTGCGAATTATGTTGACCGAGTAAGACCGTCCTATGTGGAGTCTCGTGGATGAATAGGAGGAGCCGAATGGGAACAGTTGGAAGACAGTCAGTTGTGACGGTTTTGTGAGGAAGTTCTACAGACAGAGTTCGACATGGATATACTCAGAGATTGCAGTTTGTGATTGGTTGGATTATCGACTGGTTCAATGGTTGGTTGGTTCAACAGATTGTTGCGTGATTGAATCAATGGAAGAATTCTATTCTATGGACTGTAATTGTGAAGGTTCCTGTGCAATTTTGTAAATGGTGAATGCTGCTATAAATAGACACCAGAAAGATAAGTCTGTAAATTGTATGTAATCTCAATTACTATAATACAAAGTGATTTCTCTTGGTGTGGTGGGTTTTTCTCCCGTAAGGGTTTTCCCATGTATATCTGGTGTTCTCGTGTGATTGTCAAAACTTTGTTTTTGTAATTTGTTTCTTAGTGCATCTTAACTTGACTGTAATTGTAAAATTTAAAAGTACATCTGCATTCTTGCCTGAGGTATTGATGTTAGGAGAATTGTTTCTGCATCTAATTTTCCTTGCATGTTTTTGCACCAACAAGTATTAAGGATTTTTGGCTTCTAAACAATGGTTTGTAATAAGGGCTTATAGTTTAGGGGGTGCAATGATAAACTTCGTCAAGAGGTTTCCCAACCCTTAGAACAAGGGCTTTACGCATCATAAAGATATTGGGGGAGAGCTATCATGTACCACATCCCATTGATCGCAATTTTCATTGCAACCACACATTTATATAGCAGTTTGGAAGAGCTTGGCTTTAGCTCGTTACCGCTTAGGTCATTCCATCCTTTCGAAGCGGGGAGACAAACCCTCTAAAGGTAAAAAATAGCAAGAAAGTACATTTGTAGTTCGATCATCTTTATTCATATGAACAAAGAGAGAACACACGCTGTCTTTTTCTCACACTCGCAAGGGGGCTTCAGTTTTAATCCAAATTGAAAGGTGTAGGTGATTTTGAAAAGTGTTACAAAATGTTTCTATTTCTCAAGGTCACCAAATAGGGCAAGAATATTGCATACACATCCACTAACAACATTGTAAATCACTAAACATAACAAACAATTGTAAATTTTAACCCCTTAAAGCAGTGATGAGTTCGTTTTAAGCACCAAATGAAGTATGAAGTTGTCTTGTTCAATTTTACACCTAAAAGACAATGATGAGATGAGGGTTCAATTTTAATCATATTTGTACGTTAGTTTTAAACCCAAAAAACAATGACGAGGGTTCAATTTTAGCCAACTTTGAAAATGAATTTTAAGCCCAATTGAAAGCTAGTTGGTCCTAAGATTGTAAGTTTTTTAAACCCAATGGAAATTTAGTTGTCCTAAAGCATAAAGAAGAAAGCACAAACGTTGGGTTATAATTGCCCAAAAGCATTAAACACTTGTTACAATCATAGAATTTCAAGATAGAGAATCTTTCTTCACTTTAGCTCTGTGTCTTTCAACCTACAAAGCCATGTTAGTCTAACAACCAGAACACAGTCAAAAGTGCATTAGTGGTCAGATAAGTCAAGGAAATTAAAGCACATGTCAAAAAAAAATTATAAAATTTCTTACCCTAGTTGGGCGTCGTTGAACACGATAGCATTGCGATTTGAAGTCTGGGTTTCACTCTGCAGCAAAAACAAAGAGCACAATGGCATCACAATTTTGTCGGGCATCACTGCACACGGTAGCATCGCATTTTGAAATTTGGGGGCGTCGTCATTTGCAATTTTCTATACCTTTATATTAAATCGGTGTTGTCATATTTAAATCAGTGTTGGTGTATTTAATCAGCATCGATGTTTCAAATTGCAATGGCGACGCTCTTCAAAGTGTGTCATTTTTTGTGATTTGGGCATCAATGTATCCTGCAAAACAAGCACAAAATGAAATTCAAGCTAAAAAATGGTTAAATTAATGGTATGCCCTCCTTCTAGCGCTAGAATGTGGACCAAGGATCATTAATGTGGGTTAATTATGCTTGATCCATGATGAATCGAAGCATAGCTTAGCCACTACAACTCAATCACAAATAAGATCATTCAAATTGAAAGTTAAACTAAGCATTTATTAGAAACTGAAAGTTACAAACTACGAAAATAGTTAAACTCCTACTCTAACCCACTTGAAACTTATCATGTTTTGGAATTGGTGTCGTGTTGATGTGGAACAATGACCCTTTTCCCAATCCTGTGATTAGTGAGCCTATTCCAATCGATTTTATGGAAGAGAATCGATGAAACCATTGTGATAAATGGATGAAAACCTAATTTATGCTAAATTAAACATGATGCAAGCTAAGTTAACATGATTTTATGCTAAAAATGAACTAATTATATAATTGCTAAGTTAATTTAAGCTAATTCTAAGCTAAAATATGGAAACTCTAATTCATATACAAACTAAGATGGATGCATGGAAGCCATTAATACATGCTTTAAGCTATTATGCAATTAGAAATAAACTAAAACAAGCTAAAAGTGAGTAAATTATGAGTGTGGATGCAAGTGAATTCAACAACATAAATTTGCAATTGAAAGATGGACCCATTTGTCTCCAAATAGTGCTTTATTTATAGGAGAGCAAATGAGAAATGGAGGGTTGAGATAAAAAAGATCAATCAACGGTCAAAGATGAAAGAAAGAAGTGGCATGGATCATGGATTCTCACAAGCGGATGAGAATGCATGATGGGATTTAATCAAGGGCTCACATTTGCTTCAAACAAACACACTTTTGACCTGCTCACATTGGTCAAAGGTGACTTGTTCAAAAGGTTAAAGGTTTATCTTGCTCAAGAAGCCAAGTGAGTTGATTGGAGGAGAGAGAATATTCTCATGGGTGAGGATAAAAGATATTTTGAAAATTAAAAGAAAGTTTTAATTGTGAAAAAAAGGGGATAAGGAATATTCCCCTTTTTGGAGGAAGATTAGTTTAATCATACAATTCGGGGTTTTGGAGGAATAAAGTGATATTCATTAAATTAAATGATTTAATGAAGGGGGAAAGGTGAAATGACATTTAATTAAATAACTTAGGGTTATTTAATTAAATCAAATGACTTAGGAAATTAAATTAAATACTTTGATTTATTTAATTTAATAGGATGAAGTGTTATCATGATAAGGGGTGAATTAACCTAATTAAATGAATTAGATTAATAAATGCAAATGAGGCAATTAATTAAATAGCTAGGCTAATTTAATTAATTAAGTGAAAAGAGGATGGGTTTCAAGATGAAATGATGTTAGTTAGTCAATGTGATTTGTGGATTGAAAATCCCTTGAGCTCCCTTGGGGTTGATAATATTATTTTGCTTAGCCTCGTCCCGCGCCTCATATCTTTGGATATCCCCAACACCTTTTTTGAAGAGTATTGCCTGCTTGCTCCACATGTCTGTCACGCGCTCCTTGCAAAGGTTTCCTCCCTTGCTTCTTTATTGAGCCTCGTCGTGCCTCCATGTGTCAGTAGCGCGGGCCTTTGAGAGCTTGCTTCCCTTTACTTCTCTACTGAGCTCCGCCCACTGCCACATAACATCATTTCGTGGGTACCTTTTGGCGGACCCCACAGTCAATGCTCAGGATGAAGACTCCTCCACATGTCTTCTTCGTGAGAATTTTCAGTGCCAGAAGGGAAGAATGAACGGCGAGCCTCGTCCTGCCGCCACGTGTCCTAACCAACTCTGTGGGTGAGCAACACGTGTGTGCACAAGAATTTTGTTGCTTCCACACTAGGACCACAACCATCGTACACATGGGATGCATCTAGTTCAAAGGTGACTGCATTCTATGTTTCATAATCTTTTATGTTGCAACGACCATGGGAAATCATTGCGACATACATCATTGCTAGTGTTAGGGGATCTTTTATGTTACTGGGTCCTAGGCGGTGGGAGGATTTTCTATATATATTGGTTCAACTCTTCGAAAAGGGGTTCTGAGTTTGGGGAATACACAAAAAAATTGTGGAAAGACACCAGGCCTTTATATATTTTTTATTGTTGTATTAAAATTCATAGACTGTGCCACATTTGTTCGACCTTTATGTTTCTTAGCTAAATAACAAAACATTATACTGTGCAATTATTGTACTGAGTAGTTTGTTTGCAGAACTTCTATAATTTCAACATAAGTTTGTTGATTCAGACCATGTCTTGGACTCTTTTTTTCAGTAAATGTGTATGGAAGTTATTTTATGTTATTTGATAAACTTCTTAGGCTTTTCATCTATGCTTTTTGTTATTTTCAAACATGCAAATTATTGAATGGGCCCTTAAATCCCATCTGAAAGAAAGATTTACCACGCTCACACCTACATCTTGATGTATTGCCTTAGGTTAGATCTTTATATTTATATATTTGCTGCCTTTTCCCATTCCAAACCTCCCAAATATAGAAGGAGCTAGCTTCTTTAAAAAACATGGAGGTCACTCAATTTAGAGCATATGGTCCCCCCATTAATTGAGTTTCCTATAAGGTTGTTGTTTGACATTTTTAGGCATCAACAGTTTCTTTTTTTTGGCACACCTAGTGAGACTTGCTTAGATGTATTTTAGTCTAAAGTGGGTGTATGAGCCATAGGCCTGTTACTAGATCCCAAACAACGAATAACCCTGGCCCGCTAGTGCCATCACTGGTAACAGTACAAACAAGAACCCATCTAGTGAACGGTCTGATTCCTCCACCAACCATGTTACTAATTATTAATAGAAATTATGTGGCCTGGGATGCCGAAAGTCCTCTTATAGCATTAGTAGCACCTATTTGGGCCCCTATCCCAACCTCGACTTTAAAAGTTGTACCAAATTTCACCGAGGAAGGCTCAAAAACACCATTTGAACACCTGTAAGATGTGGCAGACGTGTGTTTAGTGCATGGTGTCACTGACCAAAATGCCATGTTAAGGTTGCTCACAACCTCTTTCAAAGGCAAAGTGCCAGATTGGTATCGCACTTTGCGAGCCAATACTATCGGTACCTGGGATCAGCTCAGAGACCCTTTATGCGAGAGATTTTCAAATAATGGAGATCGGTCTTTGCTATATCATTAGCTGGCGACCATAAAGCGAGCCCCTCAAGAGGCCATGACTGACTTTAATTCCTAGTTTCACACGACTTGACAAAGGATTCAACTTGCAATTCGTCCGCCTATAGATTTGGCATTTATGTTTTATCTAAAGTCTCTTAACGCTGACATTTTAGTGATGATCTAGTCCCTTGGTGGGAACACCTTGCCAGGTGCTTATAGTGTTGTTGTTCGGGTGGAGAATAATTTGATTGATGCTGGAAAGTTACCACCTCGACCCACTATGCCTATATTTGCAGAGTTGGTGATTCCCGCCCAGGATATAGCAACTACCAATGCATTCGCTCCTCCCCAATCTATGTATGCGTATCTAAACGCGTCGTAGAGTGTTGCTTCTATGTCTAATTCTTCAAAATATAAGATGAGCGATGTCAAGGAATTGTTGCGAATCATCTCAAATGAAATAACTACCATCAAGCATAACCAATTCATGCCTTCGAAGCCAACTTACCAAAATTATCAAGGCGGAAGATCTTCCTACCAGCTGCAAAATGCTCACCCAAGCTCAAGTAGAGAGTTGACAACGGAACAAAATAATCTCGTTGATGATATCAATCCCTAGTGCTTCCCCTGCAATGAAGCACATATGCCCTAAAATTTCCCACGCGGCAATCTACAACAAAGAGTGGTGGACAACACAGTCAAGGTGCGATGTTAGATTCATGAGGTTATGTATATGCTTCTCTACAAATGGAAAATGCGGTACTCACCGCGCAAATGTAAGGAATGTCCCTGAGGCAAGAGACAGTTATAGCTCTAGATCACATGCTCTTCTCATGGATGGAAGAAGAAGAGGCGGTGTTTGCAAATGAGGCTTCCACATCAAAGGCCCCTCAAGTGCAGTCCAATTACAACACTCACTCTAAGAGGAGATTCACGGGTGAACCGGTCATCTCGTAGCCCAAAAGTGTCTCTGACCAAACTCTTAGTACCTCCGCAGTTGTACAGTAATTTCAGTCACGAAGGGAAATTGATATAACAAGGGCTATGGAACAAAATCCTTTGAATCTACCGCCATTCAATGTGGTGGAACAATTGAAGAAATCCTCTACTAATGTGTCTCTTTGGGATATCTTAACTATTATGGAGTAGAAGTCATTGTTGTAGAAGGCCCTACTAAAAGATGCAAGCACGGAGCCAGAAGAGCAATCACTTAAGGGAAAGGCTATTGATTCATCACCTTCGATCAAAGTCCTCACAAACAGTGAAAAGGAAGCCTCTACCGAAGTTAGAGGTAAGCTAAAACTGAAACCCTTTTTCCTAACTCTTATTGTGGGTAAGAAGCTATTGCATAATTTTATAATTGACTCTTATGCTAGTACCACAGTCATGCCCAAGTAGATAGTTGAAGCCTTAGGGCTTAGTTATGAACATTTAAACAAAGGGGTTATGTAGCTTGATGGGAACAAGGTTGAAACTGTAGGTGTCATCAAGAACCTCCCCTTAACTCTATTCTCATGCCCTAGTATCACAGTTCCAAAGGATACCATGATCATAGACGTTCCCCCCATGTTTGGTCTTTGCTTATCCTAAGAATTCACTTCCAAGATAGGTGGATATCATTCTTTGGATTGGTCACACTTAATCCTCATGACCAAACACAAAGCTAAAATAAAGACAGTGTCTGAACCTCTACATACGGAACATGTGGCAGATGAAGCCACGATCAACTCTGAGGCCGCTCGTACCTCTATCACCAAAGAGGAAATGTATTATAAGGAGCTACTAGAGGATGAGAAGGTGACCAATGACCAGACTAATTAGGAAGAGGTCCTCTTGAGTGAATATATAGACACTGATCCTTTCGGCAATCATCATGCTACCAGATTGGGAACCTATGTCATCTATGATGAAGATCAAGTGATTATGAAGGTCACAAAGGAATTTGAGGGTGATCAAGCCTCGGAGCTACGAACTTTTCATTTCAATGGTGCGAGATGTAAAGTTGGTGCAGGAGCCAGGATATGTTTAGCGTCCCCATCCAATGAAAATACCCTCTAGTCTTTCCGCTTTCAATTTGTATGTTCAAACAACGAAGTTGAATATGAAGGCCTAGTGCAAGGTCTGAGTCTTACAAAACAAATGGGCGTTAAGCAAATAATGGTGTTCAAAGACTTAGAGCTAGTGGTCAATCAAGTTTGAGGGATCTTTGCAACCAATAATGTCCACATGAGAACCTAGACATGGAGTTTGGGACCCGATTGAAAGCTTTGAAGCCTTCAATATCCAGACAGTTCCCAGAGAGAAAAATACAGATGCAGATTGCATGGCAGCAATCGGATCTCAATTTGACCCTGTTCCCAACGTAATTCATAACATGCACTCTATATGAGTGATTGTACAATCGGTAATCCCAGCTAATGATAAAAGTTGGCAAGTGTTCAAAAGTGATGAATACATCGCCTCATTCATCCAACAGTCAGGAGAGTTCATTGAGCAACTCCAACCAAAAATTGTCAAGGCCTATGAAGGGAAAATTATTCAGTTAAGGTCCAACAAGCTTCGAAAATGATTGGTCACTCTTGAAAACCTATTTGATTGTGATGATGCAAGGAATGACAAGAGGAAATTTGTAGCAGATAAAAGCGACTATGCAGACCTTCAGTTTGGGGATGAAAGGAAGCTCGAGGTTAGAAAATATGTCCCATGGCATGATAAAGAAAGGCTCATTCAGTTTTGTGAAAAATATGAAAGAGTAGTGGCCTGATCATATGATGACCTCAAGGGATATGATCCCAAAATCGTCCAACAGACTATAGAGTTGACAGAAGGAGCAAAACATGTCTGCTAGAAACAAAGGCCAGTAAATCTGAAGATTGAAGACTTGATGGCACAAGAGTTGACAAAGCTAATTCAACCCTGGATTGTCTTCTCGATCAAGCACAACACATGGGTGTCCAACCTGGTTCCTATCCTAAAAAATAATGGAGACATCCTCCTGTGTGTGGATTTTTGGGACCTAAATAGAGCATCCTTGAAGGACCACTACCCCTTGCCCTCCATGGAGTCTATCTAGCAAACAATGGTCAGCTCAAAAATATTTTCTCCGTTGGGCAACTTCTTTAGTTACAACCAGATTCAGGTAAATGAGGAAGATCAACACAAGACAACGTTCACTACCAAGTGGGGAACGTTTGCCTACACAAAAATTCCCTTCGGTCTCTCAAATGCGGGAGCTACCTTCCAATGGCCAATGGATATTGCTTTTAGAGAATTGATCAACAAGATTATCTTAATATACTTGGATGATATGACTATATTCTCTAAGTCTAAAGATGATCATTTTGACCATCTAGAAATGGTTTTTAAAAGATGGCAGGAGTTTGGGGTATCCCTGAACCCCAAAAAATGTGTCTTTAGAGTTCTACAAAGCAAACTATTGGGGCACGTGGTGTCCAAATATGGAATTGCAATTGACTCGGAGTGGGTAAAGGCAATCAGGGAGCTTCCCCTACCAGTCAACAAGAAGGGAGTTTAGTCCTTTTTGGGAAAGGTAAATTTTGTGAGCAAATTCATTTATGATTTTGTAGGAATAATTAGACCTATCACCTGATGCTCAAGAAGGGTCAATTATTCAAATGGACAAAAGAAGCCAAAGAAGCCTTTGAAAAGGTTAAGGATGTTATTTCTTCAGCTCTTGTACTGATAAACCCAGACCTATCAAAGGATTTCATAATGTATGTGTTTAGTAGCAAATCCATTATTGCTATTGTTTTGACCCAAAAGGATGACAAAGGAAAGGGAGAACATCCAATAGCATTCCACTCTCAAACCTTAAAGGATTATGAAACGAAATATAACTTTGTTGAAAGGAAAGCATTCGCCATTGTTAAGGGACTCATAAAGTTCTAACACCTCATATCTTGCAACAAGGTGGTAGTATATGTCACACATTCCAATGTGCGCGAATACATTATGGAAGTTGAAATCACAGAGAAAAGGGCCAACTAGATTACTAAGATCCTGGAATATGAAATTGAGGTTAGGCCTATAAAGATCATCTGAGGGAGAGGATTGTGTAAGTATTTGGCACATGATCAAGAAATTCCAGCTGAAGAGGAACAACCCAAGCTTGTTCTAATGAATGAATTTGAGTTTGAAGGTTGCTGGTTGGCAGATCATGTGAGATTCACATAGACTGGGAAATATCTTATGTGCCTCCCTTCTTAGAAGAGAAGATTCTATAGATTGCAGAATAGCGGATATGCGCTCATCGAAGGAGTCCTTTTCAAAGGGAAATTCAATGGCGTCCTCCTACGGTGCATCACCATAGAGCAAGTAAAGAAAATTCTAGACATTTTTCACAATAGTCCCGCGGGTGGACACTTTTCTATAAAAACCACTGACATCAAAATTATGTGTGTCAAATACAATAGTCCCGCGGGTGGACACTTTTCTATAAAGACCACTGCCATCAAAATTATGTGTGTCAGATATTTTTGGCCTACACTATTTAATGACTCACACTCTTTGGTTAAGGCCTGCAAGGAATGACAATTCTTCACAGGGAGAAGGAAAAACTCGGCAATGCCCCTAAATGCAATAGTTACTGAGGAACCCTTTGCACAATGGGGCCTTGATTTTATTGGGATGATTAATCCCACCTCCAGTATTGGATACAGATGGATCCTCATGGCTACAAACTACTTTACCAAATGGACCAAGGCCATGCCCCTGAAGAATGCGATGGAGGCGAAGATTGTGAACTTTCTCGAAGAATTGGTAATGAGATTCGGTCTGCCAAAGACCATAATCTCTGACAACACTAAGGATTTCCTGGGCTCAAAGGTATGTCAATTTGCGCTTAGTCATGACATATTCTTAAAAATATCTTCAAACTACTACCCGTAGGGAAATGGTCTAGCTAAGTTGACTAATAAGAATTTAGTCAAACTCATTAAAAGAATCAGGTTAGAACATCAAAAAAAGTGGCATAAGAACTTCTAGGCACCACTCTAGGAAGACCATATAACTCCTAAGCAAGTCCTTAAAACCTCGCCATACAAGTTGGTATATGGGAAGGAAGCACTATTGCCTGTCTCCATGGAAATTCCCATGTTACAGTTGCTCAAGTCTCTAGAGGTGTAACAGAACAGAGCCATGGAGGTCTAGTTGGCTGAGTTGTTGGAGGTGCAGGAAAAAAGAGAAAAATCCCTAACAACCATGAATAACCGCCAACGGGTGGTTAAAAGGTGGTTTGATAAGAAGATCTCTGACCAGGGTCTTAAATGCGGGGACCTAGTGCTAAAATTTAATGAAAGGGCCACAAAGCCTGGCCTACACAGAAAGTTTGAAAACCTATGGGAAGGCCCTTTTCACGTTATTCAATGCAAGCAACATAACACATTTGAACTAGAAAATATGGAAAAAGAAGCATTGGGGATTCCAATTAACAAAATCCACCTCAAATTATTTAGTTGAGCTTCATTAATTATTTTTCCAATGTAGATATGTAATTATGTAAATTTCCTTGTGTTTTTATTTTTGTTTGGCCAGTCTTTCTAAACAAAATCCTTATGCAAGAAGTAGAGAAAGGAACTCATAATGCAAGAAACAAAGAAAGCAAAAGAGACATAAAATTTTATTAAAAAGCTATATATTCATTATATGATATTATATACTTTGATATTACATTCCAAAATGGCTCTCAGACCATACTTTTTGAGTATATATATATATATTGCAGTTTTTTTAGCATGTATTAAAATCCTTTCAAGGCATATATACAAAAAATGGGAGAAAGGAGTTCATTTTTTTTAAACTAGAGCAACAAGAGCATCAACAACATCAACAACATTAGGAACAATTTCATCAATAGCAACAAAATCATTAACAACAGGACTGTCAATAGCAACAATGGCAAGTGGTGGAGGATACACCAGGTTTCTGAAATTAGTGTACCACTCCACACCGTAGAACAACACCACGTTGTAGCAGTGCAATAGGAAGTGGCAGGCATGATTAACCCTCTGACAGTGCTCTTCAAACGTTAGAATGCAAAATCCGCTCAGGAATGGCACTCATTGCACCACTGCATCTTCTTCAATGTGACTACGAAGGTTGTTCGTCGTAGGAAGACTAAGGACATACACCGTATTTTCCACAACTTCTCCAAGGCCACCAAGGTAGCGCTTTGAAAAGATTTCCAACGTAAGTTGCAGGATCATTGGCTTGGGTATCTATATATCAAGCAAGGAAGCAATGAAATAGGAGAAAATGTTAGTATGAACCCTATACTTATCCTCATATTCTATGCAATCCCTCCTCAGTATCTACTTCATTGCTATAATTTCCGAAGAATGTTTGCTCTTTGTCATACATTTAAGACGCCTGCTAGAAATTTCACCTAGAAATGTTGCCTGCGACTTATTGCTAGTGAGCCTAATTGGAGTATTCATTGCACCTATCTCTTCCCAACTACCAAATGCTAATTCTTCCCAATTACCAAGTGCAATTTTGTTGTTGTCTTTAGGTCTATTTATAGAAATATCCAAGGTACATGTGTGCGATAAGCATGATGTTAATCGAGTATTAACGCTAAAATCCCATCAAGAGCCAACTCGAAATTCCCACCATGAGAAAACTTGAGAATCCCACCGAGTTGCATTTGTTATGTACAAATTATTACGTGTGAAGTTAAGGAGTATTTAATTAGTTAAAACTAGTGGTAGTCCCAAGTGATCGTCTGCACAGTCAAGTGCTAATGTGTCACGCTGTGGGCATTTTTATTTCTCCAAGGATGAACTCAATCTTTTTGTGTACTCATTACGCTTTTGGGCCTAATCATTCTTTTTAGGTTATTAACTATAAAGAATGCGAAAGGTTTTGTATGCCTTCAATCGCCAGCTCAATTTCCTAGGAAATTGCGTCATAGGACGTAATGACTAATTGTCATTATGAATTGATGTCTTTTCAAAAGGGAAAAAAAATAATTTCACATGAACAAAGGAGTTGGCAGTACATGCCAAGTTTATTGCAAAAGGGCAACCGTTGTCTACAACTCCAAGTCAAGAAAAGACTAAGTATTGCATGTGAAAGAGCATCATCGTGAAAACCTTTCTGAGTACACTGTTCATCGCTAAGAGCTTTGAGTGCAGAATTTGTCGAGGAACCCAAGTAAATTGCAGAGAGTTTGAACATTGCTAAGGTCCACAAATTCCTGAAATGGCCCAGAATCTTCAGATGGAAGCACAAGGAGAGGTGACCCAAAGCTTATTTGACGTCATGCGTGCAACACCAATGGCCAATATTTTTTATAGCATCTCTTACGCTTCGCCTAGGATACTAGAGAAGCCAAAGTGGTTCCACATGTGAGCCATGGACAAGAAAGCTCATAGGGACCAAACCTTGATAACAAAAGAATGGGATAACATTCATAACCCCATCTTTAAAACCAACCCTAAGAGTCTTGGGGAGGCAACGTGTGAGAGAATGAAACAAGTTAGTATCCAACAGTCTTTGGTGCACAAGCTATGGTTCAATGGTCTCCCGCAATATATGGTTCCTTTTGTGCATTACTGCTCAAAACTAGTCCACAAGTGCATGCAACATTTTAACCCATATACCAACACCTTTAAGGGTCGGGAACTGAGGGTTGTGATCAACGTAAAGGCTATTAGGGATAAGCTATGCATCCCCCCTAGAAGGGGCTCTAGAGTAGAAAAGATGGAGACGTTCACTCAGGAGAAAGCAAAAGAATTATGGAGGACTAGAGATCTTTCCCTAGACTTCTATAACAAAGAAACCAAAAGGCTTAAGGAACATTTTACAAAGTCACCACAAATTCTGGTCGCGCACAACGCTTTTAGCTCGGATTTGTAGGAGGCCTTCTCTATGATGGCTTTTCTTTGCGGCATGGAAGGCATTAGGTACGTGGAAGAGTTTCAAATGGGTATGGGTTTTCAATTGAGGAGACGACATTCTTTATTCTGGTATGACTTCGTGGAAGTCATCGTGTAGGAAATGTTGAGCCAGATCAAGGAATACAACACACAGTATAAATTCAAGTTTTCTTCTCTCTTCGCTCACATGTTTTTGCACCAAAACCCTGACTTATTTAGAAAACGTATGGGCTTGGCTATTTTTGATGAACATGGAGTAAGAAGGTCAATTTTTGTGTGGACTCCCCTCCTTTCTGTAACTTATAATTATTATACATTTTTGGAGTGCTTCTTGACTCCGATTTTGCAAGATTTTAGTGAGGATGGCAAGCTTTATCGACTTTTCATCGAGCAAACTGGGTGGATGTAGAGTTTTTGTCCTCCTTGCGATTGGTTTCTTGGGGAGGATTTCACATTCATTAGGCTACATAGCTTTATCGAGAAGCCATTTTGACTCCTGACATGCGTCACAAATAGGGTGTTGGCCCTCGAGGTGTTTCGGCAACCGTTGATTATTGACAACTTTTGGGGAGGAAAGAAGCAGAAAAGTTTTTTTTTTCTGCCCTTTGAGTTTAAAAATGGTGATAATGGCAAGGAAGCAGACACATGGTCTACTAGAAGCAAAGTTGGATCATCTAGGGCTAGTTTTAATTTGTGAAAAGTGGCAATATAACCCCAAGAATGACTTAGCAAACCTGAAAGTTAAGGTGACTCTCAACTCCCGGCCATACTGGGAAGCTCGACGGAATCCATAGTTAGAATAGGATGACCTATTTGTGGACTTGGCCTATATTCATACTGAAGATAGGAGGTCGTTGTGACTCTCTTTCTATTTTCCTTTGGCGAAGCCTTATGAGAAGCGCCAAAATGGGGGCCACCCTTCGCAATGAATTGGTCATGAATTGGTAGTGGAGCGAAGAAAAATTTGCAACCTTCTAGATTTATCATCAGGAGATGAAATGCCTTGATGCCCCATTCCAAGAGGTAGACAAGGATGAAAGATTCGATGATCTATGGAATAGAGGGCATGAGGATACTGATGCAAATAGTGACGAGGATATAGATCTGGAGGAAGTTAAGACATATATAGTGAAAGGAAAGGATGTGAAAAAGGCTCAAGCGTAGAAAACTGGAAAAGCGACGAAGCAACCCGACAAGACTTCATTGAGAGTGTGGGTGACTACATCACAGTCAGAGGCTTCACTACAATGCACATGGACTGTGAAAAGACCTAGGGTATCCCAACACTCTTCAGAGGTCATAGAGGTGGACAATTCTCCACCCAATAAGAGGTCGTGCACAGATACAACTTCTGGAGAAGCCTCACAGGAGCCTGTAATTAGCCAAGGATCAGAGTCCTTCATGCCTTAGGTATCTTTCTCTCTCCCTCTTCTCACTACACAATTTTTGGTTGCTCCTACTACCTCTATTGTATTTGCACCCCCAGTCACTTCAAGTGTCGGCCTTTCTTTTTCTGCAACCATGGTCGCGGTAGGTTTCTCCCAGTTCTCCCAAAGTAGAGAATTAGCTTTTATCCCCCACGGTTTGTCCCACCTTTTGTCGCAGCTCAGTCTAGAACCACCATTCCTACCCCTTTTGCTTTTGCCACGTCGGCTCTGACTATGCTTTCCCAACAAATGGAATTTGTTGCATCTCCTATTGAAAGATGGAGGTAAAAGGTATTAATTGAGAAAGTTGACACTCTGATTAATGTTGCAGATTATCTTACAAAACAAATTCCTACAAATAAGTTATCTTGGTTTTGAGTATTAATCATTTGCTTGGAGCTTCATGATTATGCAGGTTGCATTTGAAGTTGGCATGGATTGATTAGTTGGTGCAGGAAGGCCACTGGCCTTGAGTCCTGCACTTGATTTATAATAATGATTCCTTGTTTAGAATAATTGCAATGTATAATGTCAAGTGGGAGAATGTTGGGAATAGGATGCCATTTAATTGCAATCTTAAACATATTTCATGTATCTCCCAAGTCATTGGAAAGTGCTCCCCAACACTAGGATTAGAAAGAGATTAAATTAAAATGAAATGAACATGTAAATTGAGATTTGTAATTAATTCTAAATGATAGGAATATGTGGGGACGCCTAAAAAGATCTCCTACAAAATAGGAGCACGTGGGGCACCCACATGGAAGGTGGAACACACCTTGAGTTAAGTTAACTATTTGGAGAAAGATAACACTTCAGTAATTCATGTAAAGATCCTCAAAGTTAGGGATTGATGTTTACATGCATGGAGTTCAGTCTAGTTCAGCTCATTATCAATTCAGTTCAATTTAGTTCAATTCAGTTATGGTTCAGTTATCTTCAGTTGCATGTAGTTAGTTTCAATTGAATGCCAATTGACTTCAGTTGATTTGGAATGCATGACTAATGACTTGAGTTGCATGACATATAACAAGTGATACATTTAGTTAAGTGGGGATGATCAATCATGCATCATGTTTGCATGTATTGACGGAGAGATACGTTTCAGTTAACAAAGATTGACTTGGACCCACCTTCGGCACCCAAGTTGGCATCTTGGAGTTAACACTTTTGCATGAGAAGATATTTTATAAGGTTGAGTTAAGTGGGCCCATTCTTGGGCACCAACTTTGAGGAGGAGCTTACAAGATATCTTCGTAATCAATGTTGAGTTAGGACTTCAGTTTGGGATGCCCAAATTGAAACATACTAGACCTCTAATGTTTTCAAATCCTAAAGACCCAATGATTTAGTTAAGTTCAAGATCGTGAAAAAGACTAGGGTTTTGACTCTAAACGAATGCATACAAGTCTGGGTTGTTCCTCGAAGCACATTTATAGAAGTTGTATACCAACCTATTTCTATTTGGGTGAAGTGCTAAAAGGTGTTTTTTGATGGCTTTTGGACTAAGATGCCTAAGCTTAAAGTAACAACTTGTAGACCTCTTGGGGATTCTAATTTTGCATGAGATCATTTAAAGAATTTAAGATTATGAAAAAGAGGATATTTATTACCACACGGGTGGTGGTAATATGGGTCTATTGACCACAATATCAACTTATTCATCTTCTTCATTTATGACATATGTTGTGTTTCTCCACTAGGTTGGTGTTTCTTTTGTTTCAAAAGTGAAGCTTCTTAAACTACTAATTATATCGGTTTGTTCTCCTTCAATGAGTTTGAAGTTTGGTTGAATGATAGCGAGCATAAGATCAGGTTGTTCAACAGAAGCAATCGGTCTCCAAATGGTCATGTGGGGTTCAATTTGTCAATTTATCTTGCTTAAGTGAGTTTCTTTTATCACAAACGCATGTCTTGATTAAGTTTAAACTAAATGTCTGTCAAAAACAACATTAATTCCACAAAATCCATTTTGTGAAAAGGATGAAGTTCAAGCCATAGTTGCCTATGTTAACTTTGGGAAGTATGGATTGAGATATAAACCAAAATACTTAAAAGTCTCTAATAATAATTTTTTAGGACAAGCATTAATATCAAGGTTTTGTCAAAGGGTATCCATACTTAGACCAAAGGGTTTGAAAACACTTTGTTGATGTTTGTTTTCAATTGTTTCAGAACCAAGCAAAGTATTAAACTCACTCACAAGCATTTACCATCCTAGGTTTAGAAGATACTACTTGTTGAATCCCCACTAGGATTTCTTCGAGCACTAAGACAATGCGAACAACTAGGGATTTGGTGACATTGGCTCCCCTCCATGGTACACACTTATCAAGACCACCAAATCTCAAATTCTGAAGATCCTAAGGATTTTCCCATTTCAACAATGAATAGTAAAATGTGGGGTGGCTTCGGAATGACCGTTCCTGCACCAACAAGCATAAAAGTTTTTAGCTTCTAAAATATTGGTTCTTAGTAAGGGCTTTTGTTGAAGGTGGCCATATACACAACAATATTTTATCAAGATTATTTCAATAAAGAGGCCTCCCAATCCTTTCCTAAGAAAGGATTTTGACATTTCATGCGGACACTGGGGGTGGCACTTGTTGGTATGACACATCTGCACCTGTTGCTTATGACTTTCATCACAAACACATTTTTTATATAGTGGTTCGAAAGAGCTTGGCTTTAGCTCGTTACCACTTGGGTCACTCCCACCTTTCAAAATGGGGTGGCAAGCCCTCTAAAGGTATACAAAAGCAAGAAAGTACGTTTGTTGTTCGATCTCCCAGGTCACATCACGTAAGGAGAGAGCAATCACAACGCATTTTCCTTACACTAGCATGGGGTTCATTTTATATCAAATTTGAAATATGTGGGTGGTTATACAAAATGTCAAAGGAATTCTTTTGATTCCCAAGATCACCGAGTGGTGCGAGAGAAGAGCATACGCATTCAATGACGAAAATGTAAATCACAAGACATGGCAAACACTTGTTAATTTTAATCCTCAAAGCAAAAGTAAGTTTATTTTAAGTACCAAGCGAAGTGTTAAGTTGTATTGTTCAATTTTAAACCCAAAGTAGCATAATGAAGTGAGGGTTCATTTAAATCCCGTTTGAGCATTCATTTTAAAACCCAATTGAAAGCTAGTGTAGTTCTAAAGCATAAAATGAAAAGCATGATAAATGGGTTATAATTGCCCCAAAAGTGTTGAAACACTTGTTACAATTATAAGATTTAAAGACAAGAATGCTTCTTCACTTCAGATTTTTTCATCCAACCTGCAAAACCCAGTTAGCCTAAAAACCATAACAAAAAGTCAGAGACATGTTAGAAGTTAGATAAAGCAAAAAAAATTCAAAAACATGTCCAAAAACCAGTTTTGTCTTGTTTACCAATAAATCATGAGTCTGAAATCAATTGTATCGTTGAAATTCATCAAAAACGTCACTATATTAGATATGTGTCGCCATACTAAAAAATCAATAGCGGTGCTCTGCAGAAAATAGTGAAGTCAAATGCGTCGCCAAATCAATAGTGTTGCTGAAAATAAATTCATTATGCATAAAAAAATTAAATAAGCATCGCTATATTTAAATGCGGTGACAAAATTAATTAAGCATTGCTATTTTAATTATGCGTCACCAAAATGAAATCACATGTGCGTCATTGTATAGCGATGCGTCATCAAATGTGTCGATTGATAATCAATAGCATTGCTGTACCTGAAAACATAAGGAAAACAAAGTTTTAACAAGAAAATCGTCATATTAGTTAGTTTGGAACCTCCTTCTAATGCTAAAATATGACCAACGAATCAGTATGGGTTGACTACACTTGATCCATGAGAATACAAAGTATAGTTATGCCACTAAACGTCAATCCCAATAAGATCATTGAATTAATGCAAAGATAAAGAAGCCATTAAAACTACCATATTAAATCATTAAAGTTTGATTTAAAACCTATAATCTAAGACATTGAAAGTCATCCTATTGGGGGAGTGGTGTTGCGTTGACGTGGAACGGTGACCATTTCCCAATCCTTTGGATAATGAGTTTGTTTCAATCAGTTTTATTGAAGAAAACTAATGAAACCATTGTGAGATGTGTGATGAAACATGATTTAAATGCTAAAATAACATTATGCAAGCTATTTTAACATGATTTATGCTAAGATGATCAAGATGTGTGAGTGCAAAGCTAATCTAAATGGATTTTAAGCTAAAAGATTCAAACCCTAATTAACAAATAAGCTAAATGTAAGCATATATGTTAATATACAAGTAAATAAAGCTAAAATAATGTAAAATATGAGTGCAAGTGAGAGTGATTTTAACAATATAAGTTTAATGTTAAAAGGTGGATCCATTTGTTTCCAAGTAGTGACCTATTTATAGGAGAGCAAATGAGAAATGAAGGGTTGAGATCAAAAAGGTTAATCAATGGTCAAGGATGTAAAAAGTTGGAGGCATGGATCATGGATTCTTATCAACGGATGAGAATCAATGATGAGATTCAATCAAGGGTTCACCTTTATTCAAACAAATAGACTTTTAACTTGCATAAGAAGTCATAAGTTAACTTGCACAATAAGTCAAGTAAGTTTGTTACAAAAAAGGAATATTCCTTTTTTCAAATGAGTGAGGAGATAGAATATTCTTTGGAATATTCTCGTGGGTGAGAGAAATAGATATTTAGCAAATTAAAGAAAAGTTTTAATGTGCAAAAGGGGAAGGGATATTCCATGGGAATATTCCTTTTGGAGGAATGTGCAAAGGAGGAATATTCCCTTGCAAGTGGGGGGAATTAGATTTAATTAGATAATTGATAATTAAACAAAGGTTTAATTGTGCAATTAGGGGATTTAGATTATTTTCATTAAATAAAGTGATTTAATGAAAAGGGGAGATATGATATTGTGAATGGTGATGTTAGACTTGCACAAACATAAAGAACAATCACACAATTAGTCCATTATGCAAGTTAAATCAACATTCTCCATGAAATTCATTTGAAATGAAAATAAATAAGAAATAAGTGAAGAACACAATAAAGAAAATTATTAAATCCTGTCTAATGCAAACAAACTCTCAATCCAATGGGGGAATTGGTGCCATGTTGATGTGGAAAATGGCCCTTTCCCAATCCCTTGTAAGCTTGAATGATGATTTGATGCTTCCTTGGTGAAATTCTTGCATAAACTAGCTATGAAAATGTGAAAATGGATGAACAATGGATGAGAAAATTCAAAATCTCAAGATAATGTCTTTGCATGAAGTTGTGGATCCAAAATCCAAATGAGAGCGTCTTATTTATAGATGAGAATGATGGAGAATGAGGAAAAATGGATGAATGTGTGACAAAAGACCAACCAATAGCATGAAGCCATTTGTCAACATGTGAGTGGACAAAGGTGGAGCACATTTTGGTGAATGTGCAATTAAATGCAATTAGGTGGAATTTCAAAATGGATGAAATGACAAGTTGGAGGGAGGAGAAAATGAAATTAATGCCACTTGGCTCGAGGCAAAGGACATGTAAGAAACTTAAATGCCTTGTTGGATGTACAAACCATTTTGTAGGGATTTTTCAAACTTGGAGAATATTCCCTTTTGGATGCCTTTTTGAAAGTAATTGAAGATTTAACAAATCAATTAAAATGATTTTCACGAGAAAGTTGCAAATGCTAGAGGATTGGAGTGATTAAGACTAACATTAATCAGGATTTGATTAATTAAGAGGGAGATTAGTTGATTTGACCATTTTGACTTAGGCTTTTGGATTAATTTAAATCAAAATGAAAGGAATATGATTTAGATTCAATTAAATAAATATTTTGATTTATTTAATTAAAGAGGGATGATGTTAGATTAAATTAAATAAAGATTAATTTATTTAATTTAATAGAATGACTTTAGAGATTTAATTGAATAAAATGAATTATTTAATTAAAGAGAGAGTATAGAAGCTAATTAAATAAAATGATCTATTTAATTAACATGAGATGATGACTTAATTAGATAAAAAATGATTTATTTAATTAAGGGATCAAATGTGATGAATTTAATCAAATACAAATTATTCGATTAAATGGTTAGCAAAGGAGATGATTCAGGGTGAAGCGGTGTTAGTAAAATTAGGATCAGGTGTATAAGATCAATCAGTATATTTTTTGTGTCTACATTTTCCCCCTCTTTGAAGCAATGTACTCACTGCATTGGTTCAAATAATAACCTTGTCGTGATCAAAATTCAAAATTTTCTTGATTTTCTAAATGCCCCATTACTGCCTTGGCGACAGAATTATGTTGGTATACTGCCCCCTCGAGAGATCAAACAAAAATTTTGATTTTTGTGTGATCTAGCGAAAAAAGAGGACAAGGTGTTTGACGGGTCTAGGATGCCAAAAATGTGCAAAAATGCAAAACAATCATGCAAAACGACCCTCGATTGGGCAAAAAGGGGCTCGGGGGGTCCAAAATCCTAGTTGGACGACTAAATAGGGTAAAAAACCCTAGATTTCAAGCTTAAATAGGCCTCGAGAGGCCACTTCCAATTCATTTGCACACCTAGCCTTTGGAGATTCTTGTGTTCTGAGCTCTAAGCACTGATCGAGATGGCACAATGCATGCTTCCACGACACATTTTTGAGCATGTTTGAGTGACCAGTGGCTACCAGGCATAGGACTAGCGGTATGTCATCTTGTCCCGACCTTTAATTTCAATTTTTGAGCGCATTAATTAGGGTCTAAAGTCAAACAAAGTCAAGCAGCATTGTTTGGCGCCACTAAAAACCTTAAATCAGTGTTGCGCGACTTTAAAGTGCACCACTAATGAGTTTGGCACCACGACAGCGTAGTTTGGAAATTAGGGTTTAGCGTCAAAGTCTGCCACATTTGCAAATAGCGTCGAGGCGATTCAGTTGGCAATTTAGGTTTAGGGGTAAAATCAAAATGTTGTCAAAGTGTGTCGTGGTGGCAGAGTTTAGGACTTTTTGGTCTCCAGCAGCACAGTTTGGAGTTTCTAAACAGCGTCGCCATTGCAAACGACACATTTGTTGTTTTAGGCGTGTAAACTCTAAGCAGGATCTCATTTTTTTACGAAACTTGACGCGATGACTTTTCTGATGTAGGAGGACATGGAGCCAGTCCATTCACGAGAGCACAAGTCCTCGATTCTGAGTAGATTGACTCAAAATCCCCGTTTGTACGAGCTACTCCAGGAGCATCTTGGGGCAATTGGACTTTGGTACGTTGTGTATGCCTCGGCCATCCGAACACACCTTGGCATGATGACAACATTGGCGAAGCGCTGGCATAGTGAGATGTCTTCATATCATTTCCCTATAGGCGAGGCGACAATGACCCTGGAGAATGTGTGGCGCATTCTTCGATTGTACAACAAATCTTTTTTTCTAGACAAGACTGATTGATGCAGGGCAGAGAGCACACTATGATAGAGTGCTACCTATCAGATCGGGTTGCTCGACAGTTTGGGGATGTGTAGGACAGTCCTGATGACCAGTACGTGGCCATCTTTGCACGTACTACAAGGGAGAGCACCTAGGATGATCGATTTCAATTAAGGATGCAATGGATAGTTTTAGACAGTTGGTGGCTAGGCCATGGCCATACAATCAGGGATAGGCGGATCTAGGGATGACACATGCCTACTGAGATTGGTTCCATCCTCCTGTTAGATTAACAGTTCCTAATGCACAGATACCACGAAGGAGACTTAGAGGCTAGTCAGCAGGGTGGGGGCGGGGGCGAGGAGGCAGAGGAGATGAGGATGGTGATGGAGATGGTGACGGCGTCAGAGGCAGAGGAGGAGGACCACCTCCAATTCAGAGGGGACAAAGAGAGCAGGTGCCCAGGGACCAGCACAAAGATCAAAGGGATGCCCCTAGAGATAGGCATCAGGATCAACCAGGGATGGTCGCTAGGACCAGGATAGGTAATAGGACCCACCAAGAGATGGTCATCAGGACCAACCACCATCTCAGCCATACCTGAGGGATGGTCAAATTTTGCAGTTACAGGCTCAAATACAGGTGCTTACTGCAGAGAGGGACCAGGTGAGATAGTAGGTCTTGTCGCTGATAGTCAAGCGAGATCAGGCCATCCAACAGTGACAGGCAATGCAAGAGATGGGTCATTGACAACAACTGGAGAGTATGGTTGCATTCTCCTCTAGGAGCGTAGTGTCTATGTGGGCATACCGAGAGGGCATACGAGAGGGTGAGTACTATCGAGTGCATTATCACCAGGTAGTGCCTCGAGCAACACAAGTTCCATATTATTCACAACAAATTGGATACAGGCTTCCAAAGGATCATAGGGAGAGGTCGGGTGGCGAGGGGAGCAGCCAGCAGGACTAACTCATTTTTTTTATCAGAGACACTATTCTTCTAAGATCCATAGGCTCATTTTTTGATAGCCCCATGAGCGATTGTACTATACTGATTGATACACACAGACATCTGATAATGACAGTTGTATTATTATTTTGATGATATATGAGATGATATGGTTCGATCTGATGTATGATGTGTTTTATCTTATTTATGCATTATGGATGGATGCATCTTATTTTCTATATGCGATGTTGTATATGTGATGCAATGACTCTATCTTATGTGATGCATGTATGATTTTTTATTATATTTTATGTAATGCAATTTTAGTTTCTTTATGTTGTTATGCAAATGTTCACGGATGGATGCATTTCTTTTTCAATATCTTTTCTATGCACTTTTTATGACGATGTATGGATGGTGCAAATATTATGATATGCAAATGCTTAGACTAACCAATCTATATTATGCACTTAATGGATGATGATGATAAAATGTATGAGATGCAATGGCATATTATTTTTCAATATCTTTCTCATGTATGATATGGTGATGCATTTATGAATGCCATGATGCTGCACACGATATGATGTGATGATGCTTTTTAATAATGATGCCTATGTGATGATGCAAATGACATGATATGATGCACATGGCATGATAATTCTTATATGATGATGCAAATGGATGATATATATGTGATTTTTATATGATTATGTCATATATGATATGCCTATGTGATGATTCTTTTACATTTATGCAATGAATGCAAATGTATGATTTATGAGATGCCTAGAATAACCAATCTATATTATGCAATTATGAAATGCAATGCATGTGAGATGAACAATGTTTCCTATATGATATGATATGATATGATGTGTATTATGCTAATGATTTGTGGATGTAGGATGGATGCATTAGTGACGCTTTTGATTAACTATCACGGTACCATGTTAGCACGGAGAGAAGCAAGAAGAAATACGAAAATACAAGTCAACTTTACTATAGATGATGATGATGATGATTTGTTTAATAGGAATTGGGACTTTAAAAGGGCCATTTACCTTATGTTTGATAATACATGTAGGCACGATGCATCAAGGTATAAAGAACCAAGATGGCATTGCACCTAGTGTGATGGAATTTGACTCGACAATCAATACAGTTCAAATATTCCAAACATCTCTGACCAAAACATAAAAAGGGAAGCCTTCCTATGTGGTCAACAAAACACCTAAAACACCCTCCCTACAAACCAAACAAAGCATGCATGACCAAAGTTATATTACAAGAATATCCAACAAGCACAACAGATAAAAAGATAATGATTGTTGCCCCATTCCTTTATCTCTAAATCCTTTTGTTTGGACATCATTGAGAGGTCATTGGAACGAGAGCAATGAAATAAGTCAAAAATACAAAGATCAAGTAAACAAACAAGCTAATGTTCTTCATACCGCTAGCCTAAGACTAAACTACGGTGATTCCTGATGTTGATGTCCATTGTAGGAAGGATGCATCCTAGGACATGATGTTATCAGATGATTTTGGGTTTGATTGGATGATAGGCTATTAATACGAAAAGTTGACCAACTTCCTTACTTACTGACCTAAACTTGAGACCCTGACGTTTTGAGTTTTTACTTTTAAACTGCTAGACTTGTTTCCGATTATTTCACCAAAGGTTGAGGATGACGATTGATTTATTATGAGTGATATTTATTTTGGGTGAAAGCGAGATGAGGATGGATGGACTTTTTTTTCTTCGAATATTTGGATGTTTTTGAAATGTTTTGAGGTTGTTTTTGGTATTTTCAAGATTTTACAAATTTTCTAATGTTTTTTGGGTTTTTTGAGGTTTTGACCAAGAGACTAACCTAAAGACCTACCCTAGGGGCCTCGGGGGCTAATCAATAGATTGGCCTTGCTTATGTTATACACGCAGAGACCACGTAGTTCGACTGACACAAACTCGATTATTGATGAGATATGGACAAATGGATTGCCATTTTATTATGACGAACTCCTAAAGGACTGGCCTAAATGTCTCAGGGGATGATCAAAGATCAACCTTGCTTACGTTCAAAGCTCAGAGATGATGTAGTTGTAGACACGTCAAATTGACATTATGCATCACATTCGCTCATCAAATAAATAAATCAAGTTTATTTGTCAATCTCCTAAAGTCACCAGCTTAAATCAAATAAATCAAACTTGATCCTATCGTCATCTCTTTGATTAAATAAATCAATCATTTATTTAATTAAATCTCAGAGCATCATTCATCTCCCTTTGATTTCATTTAAATCCCTAAATCAAGTCAAAGTGGTCAAATCATCCTAATCATCATCCTAGCTAATTAATCCTGATTAAAGGCTAATCTCATCCCACTTGCATTCTCTAGATTTGGCCACTTGCACATGAAATTGCATTTAATTGATTTATCAAAATCTTTATTTTCAACTTGGCATAAAGGGAGAATATTCTCCAAGTTTGAATCTCCCCCCAAGTGGGCATGTACACCAAGCCAGGCATTTATGAGGCCTTACATGTCTCTTACATGTCCCCTTCCAAAGTCAAACTCAGCATTCATTGCACAAATTCAAATTCAAATTTTCCCTCTCATGGGCACTCTTCCCAAATCTTGCACATACATCAACCAATCACCACTTGACAAGTGGCCTTATCTTATTGGCTTGATCTTTGTCCCACATTGGTCTCTCTTCAACACTTAGCATTTTGAAAATCTTTAAATACAGGCTTCATCCTCAAGCAAATCCTCCACAATCTCTTGCAAGGTCACTCTCTTCATTTGAGATTTGATCTTGTCTACTTAGCATCTCTATATCAATAGCAATTTCATCATCTTAAGCTTATCAATCAAGGATTGAGAAAGGGTCACTAGCACATGTGACACCAATCCACTATGGGATAGGTTTAATGTCATGTTTTTGTATGCTTTTATTTGGTTTCCCTTGTTTCATTTATGGCATGATTAACATGGTTTATTATTCCATAGGGATTCTATATCTAATTTGCTTGATTTAACTAACAATACTCATGCTTGTTTGTTTTTGAGTAAAATGCAGATTTAGGGTCCACATTATAAATGTACCAGTGTACTTTCCGCTGGGGCATCTGAAAAATCAGAAATTTTTTATTTTGATCGTGGCAAGTTATTCTTTGAACCAACGCAACAAGTACATTGCTTCAAAGAGGGGCAAAATGTAGACATGCAAAATTTACATTATGCATTCGATCAGATTCAGTCAAATTAGATGTCGCATTAGGACCATTCATCAATTAATCGAGTGCATTTTCATCCATTCATTTATCAAATAAACATTATCATTCAACCTTCATCTTGCATCATCCACTTAATTAAATAAATCAAGACTTCATTTAAATCAAATCCTAAATCATATTCCATCATTTTCTAATTCAAATAAATCAAATATCAAAGTCCTAAAAGTCAAACTCACCTAATCAGCATTAAATCAACATAATCATCATCTAATTAATCTAACCCTGATTAAATGCTAATCCCATCCCACTTGCATTCTCTAGATATCTCCACTTGCACAATAAATCAATTTTATTGATTTATTAAAAACCTCATTTTTCCTCCACATGACAAGTCAAACATGGCATTTATTGCTGTTTTTCTTGTCCCCCTCTCAAAATTTATTGCAAATTTGAATTCAAATTCTCCCTCTCATGGGCACATTTCCCTAATCTTGCACAACCATTGACCATTCACCACTTGACAAGTGTCATCTTCTCATTGGAGGATCTTTAGTCCCCCATTCACCATCTTGGCCAATCTCTCATCAACAAAATCTATAAAAGAAGGCTTAATCCTCATTCATAGGATCCAGAATTTTATGCAAGGTTACTCTCTTCATTTGAGATTTGATCTTGTCCATTTCACTCCATCATCTCCATTTGCATTTTATCATCTCGAGCTTTGATCAAGGGTTGGGAAAGGGTCACTAGCACATGTGACACCAATCCACTATGGAATAGGTAGCTTGCTTTTGTTTTCATAATGCTTTAGTCTTTCTATTATCATTTGTTGCATTTTTGAAAGCATTTGCAATGTATTTCATAGGAGTGTTCTTGAAGGATTTGTAGGTACTAACCCCTTGTTTGAAGTTAGTGTTTGCAGATTTTGAAAAGCATGCTCACAGTAGTTCGACGAAACGACTCTGTTTTTAACTTTTTAACTAACTTTTTGACCTATTTTTGGATTTTGACATGTTTTGAATGTTTTTGGATTTTCTTGTTTTATGGATGTTTTTGGATTTTTTGGATTTTTTGAATACTTCAAGAATATACACGAATTCGATCTAATGAGAACATACCCCCAACGTGATGCAATAGACTACTCCAATATAGGCAGGACAAACTGACCTTAAGAATGGGTCGAGTAGTACTAAGAGGGATCATGATGCAAACACATGATCAATGTATGATGCAGATGCAGACGAGTGATGGATGGAGATGAATGGAATGTGATGGATGAAAGATGAAAAACAAGTCATGGAGATCCTGGTGGATGGAGAGTGCTTATTTACCCAAGGCACCTGTTTGCCAGGTTTTCACCAAGGTACTTTCCCAAAGCGCCACCAAAGTGGTTTTCACTAGAGGACGATTTTTTTCTCTTTACTACTTTTAATCCTTTTTCTGATTTTTTGGGATTTTTGTATTTTGAATCTTTTTGTTATCACCAAGATGCCTGTTTGCCAGGTTTTCATCAGGGTGACCATTTTTTCAAGACATTTTCTATTTTTTTTTATATATTTTTGGTTTTATATCCTACAAGATTAGGCATAAATTTTTTTGAGATGAGAGTTGTTCATGGGTTCTTGTAGAGGTTCCCCTTTGGGTGTTGACAATTGATATGCCCCTGACTTATAGCTCTTTGTGATGACAAAGGGTCCCAACCAATTGGGTTCAAACTTGCCCTTGCTATCTAGATTTGGAACATTCTTTTGATTCTCCTTGAGCACAAGTTCCCCAACTTGGAAGGTCCGACTCTTGATCTTCTTGTTGTAACTCCACTTGAGTCAGTTTTGATACACCTGCAAATGGTTTAAGGCATCCACACACTGCTCATCCAGTTGCTCTAGCTCATTTAGTCTGAAACCTGGTATTCTTCATCTATGATGAGATTCTGCAATGATATTCTGAGTGATGGGAGCTCGATCTCAATGGGTAATATGGCTTTTGATCCATAGACCAGGGAGAAGGGGGTGGCACCTGTTGGTGTGCGGATACTTGTTCAATAGGCCCATAGGGAGGGATTCAATTGGAGGTGTCAATCACAAACAACTTCATTGACCTTCTTCTTGAGGATTTTCAAGATGGTTTTATTTGTAGCCTCGGCTTGGCCATTTCCTTGGGGGTAGTATGAGGTGGAAAAGCGATGTTGGATATTAAAATTTTGGCATAGGTCACAAACATCCTGATTCTTGAAGGGTGTCTCGTTATCTGAGATAATGGCTTGAGGGACACCGTAACAACATATTATGTAGTTCAGGATGAACTTGGATATTTTCTTTCTAGTAATGTAGGTCATGGGGATGGCTTCCACCCATTTGGTGAAGTACTCAGTGGCAGTGATGATGAACTTATGTCCATTGGATGAGGTGGGGGTGATTTTTCCAATGAGATCGAACCCCCACTGTGAAAAGAGCCAAGTAGTGATAATTGGGTGGAGCTCTTGAGCTAGTGCATGGATGAGGTCCCCATGTTGTTGAGGTTAATAGATGCAAATGATGCAATTAATTAAATAGCTATGAAAATTTAATTAAATAAGAGGACTTAGGGATTTAAATTAAATAGTTTGATGTATTTAATTTAATAGGATGAAATGTTGGCATGAAAGTGGGTGAATTAACCTGATTAACTTAATGAGGTTAATAGATGCAAATGATGCAATTAATTAAATATCTATGAAAATTTAATTATTTAAGCAAAAAGATGATGGGTTTCAAGACAAAATGATGTTAGTATACTTGATTCGAGTGTATGATATCATTCAAGACATTTTTAAGTGTCTACAGTCGGACCAGCTAAGCTTTGTGGAAAGAGTTGCATTAGATAAGAGTCATGTAGGCCACTTCCATGCAATGCACATGGAACTCTCTGATGTGGTCGTCAGGATTTCCTTTTCCTTTGTATTTATCAAATTTTGGTATCTCAAATCCTGACGGGAATGGGACCATGGTAATGTTCCTATGGATAGGGGCACAAGTCACTTTGGGCTTATGATTTTTTTGTCTTCCCTGCTTGAATATCTTGTATTTGTTGTGAGAGTATTTTGAATTGTGAGGAAAGATTGTCTTGCAAATTGGGTGGTGGAACATATGTGTTTTGAGGTGGTATGGTTGATGAGTGGAATGTGTTATGTGGCATATGTTGGGGGTTGGCTTGTTGTGTGAATGATGGGGCGACATATGCTCCTTGCGTGTTAAGGTTCAAGGAATTTTGTTGTGCGTTTGTGTAGGGTTGCTGGAAACCTTGTTGTTGCGTAAGAAATACTTGTTGATATGTCTGTTGTTGTCAGTATGCCAAAAATGTTTGTTGTTGGGATTGTTTTTGTTGTGCCAATAGTGCTTGATGTTGTGCCTGTTGTTGCTCCAATTGTTGTTGTTATGCTATCAATGCTTTTTGTTGTGATTGATGTTATTGTAGGGATCGTTGATAGGCTTGTGCCTATGCTTGTTGTGCTTGTTGTTGTTGCAAGCCTTGATCTTATGCTTGTTGCGCTTGTAGTTGTTGTTGTAGCAAGGCTTGAGCTTATGCTTGTTGCGCTTGTAGTTGTTGTTGTTGTAGCAAGGCTTGCGCTTGTTGTGCTTGTAGTTGTTGCAATGCTTTTTGGTAGGCTTGTTGTGCTGCTTGCAACGTGGTGCTGTATTGATTTGTTGTGTTTAGATATTGAGGTGGTTGTGATGGATTTTGGTGTGATGGTATGTTGAGGGGTTATTGGGGTGGTTGTTGTGTGATGAGAGGTTGGGTTATAGATGGTTTATTTGGAATTGGATTTGACATGTTTAACCCTTGTGAGGCTTGACTTTGAGATGGAAGGATGTATACTTGAGATGTAGTTTGACTTTGTGTTGATGGTGTGATCAATGGTTGGGACACTTGATATGAGGCCACTTGGGGTTGCGATGTTAGCGGCATGTTTGGATTTGGATTGGGTGTGATGGATGAATTGGTTTGATTTGTGTTTGATGGATTGAGTTGATTTGTTGCGTTTGATGTATTGATTTGATTGGTTTGATTTGGGGTTAATGTGCTTGACGAAGTGAGTTGTTTTGCTAGACCTTCGATCAATGTGGGTGATGGAGTTATGATAGGAGCTAGTGGATATGTTTGTGATGTGTGCCCTTGTAGGAGTGAAGATGAAGCATCAAAGGTGCCCATTTGTATAAATAGATCCACTTGACCTTGTGGAACATTAGGAACATAACCTTGTGCATCTAGGGTATAGGATGGTGTGGCATGAAAAGTGGATGATGTGTTTGTGTCATGGAATATGAGTGGTACATATTGATGTTTAGGGTCTTGTGGGATGGTGTTTGCAATACCCGAGATTGTGTTAGCCTCCAAGTTTTGGTTATTGACAAGTGGGTGCCCTTGAAGTGCTTGAAGTAATGAACTTCCCTTTGTGGTCATGGGTTGATATGGTGTATACGAGGATGATGGTTGGGAAATGGGTTGGATGACATTTGGAAATGATGGGGTAAATGATGTTTGGGAAATGGTTCTCAAGGGTTGCTCTCTAATGGTGTCAAAATCAAAGTTAGAAGGAAGGTTAGCTCCTTCTTTTTCCAACTCCAACTTGTATTGGGTGGGGTTTAGTATCATTGTGGTATTGAAAAGTTTGTGTGTATTTGGATCTTGTATCAATACAAGCAACTCATCATGGGTCATTTCTTTGAAATTGTTTGTAACATCCTCTACTTGACATCCTCCCTCTTGAGAATCGTGAGGTGGTTGAGGGAGATTAGGTAGAGGATTTGTAGATGCTCTTGGGTCAAATTCAGTCTGGCTTAGGTCACTCATGGTTGATGTATCCTTGTTTTGTTCCATGTTCCTCTTGTGTTGTGATCTTGTTTGGACCATAAAATATGGGTCAACCTTAGGAGTATGTGTGATGGATTTGGTATTTGTTTGAATTCTTTGGTTGATCTAATTTTAGGTACAAAAAGAACCTCTAGGGTGTTTTACGATCAAGGATGATATAAAAAATAAAGGTATGAATGATACGGGTGTTTGAACTTTAAGAGCTTTGGTCAATGCTAGAATTAGGGTTTGATTTTGATGCTATGATTGGATAATGAACTTGTGAATTCTAAGATCCATGGACTTGTGACCTTGGGATAAACTTGTTAAAAGGATTGATAATTTAACTAAATGTATGAGAAATGATGCATTCGCACACACCTAACTAAACAAGGTGATTTTGATTTGATTTAAATTATTTACCCAAGTCTAGAAGAATGATGTTTCTAAATCTATAAAGTTGTTTATGGGATGGAAATGATAAATGTTTTGGGATGGATGAAATTTTTGATTTGATCCTAAATGAACCTAAAAGGGACTTTGTTTACAAGACCGAGGAAGTGAAGAACATTCTTTACCCTATGAATAACTCATTCAAAAGATCAATGTTTTGAAGACCATAAGAAAAAAAGATAACAAGCACATGTGTGAGGTCAAATTGATTTAATATTGGTTAATGACTTGCTTTTATCACATCCACTTGTCTTTCTTAAGTTTCAAAATAAATGTCTACAACTTTGAACATCTTTCGTCCCCTGTGGAACTCAAGAGGTTAAAGCTATAGTTTCCTATGTTAACTTTGGAATTGTGTGAATTTAGATATAAGTCTAAATTTTTAGAAGCCTCTAAAGATAAAATCCTTAGGGACAAGCAAAAATATTTGACTTTTCAAAGGTATTCACATCAATTCCAAATGGTTTGAAATCTCAATGATTGTTCAACGTTTTTTTTTTTTGGAACCAAGCAATGTGTTTTGATAGATCAAAGACAATCTTTACAACCTAGAAAAAATGTACGTATCTTTGATAATAGGCTTACCTCATGCCTTGAAGAGATGATTTTACATGAAATTAATGGAGGAGTGAAGAGGTATGTTAAGAATGAATTCTTAACCTCTACGCCTCAACCAAAAATCAAACTTGGTAAGTAACTTCTTGGAAGTAAATTCCAATGCACCATTCTCAAGGAATGTTTTGGAATTGGACTTGGTTGGCCACTACACAAAGGGATTTTTAATGACAACAAACTGAGAACACCCATTGTTACACTACCATTTGCTGGCCACTTAAGGCTCTTTAACTGTTCCTATTCCACTTAAGGCACGGGATTAGGTGCAGTACATTGTCGCCTAGGATTGAAGCTACTTCTTACGATTTCATAACCTTTGATATAGCCTGTTGATAAACACGCTTCAAGGCCTTGCTATGAGTTCTCAATTGTGAGATGTGTCTCATAACAAGCCCTCTCCTAATGGTTGACTCAAGAAAAGCAAAAGAAGCTCAAAGTGTTTCTCATCACCCAAGATTGCACGAAGTGCAAGGGGAGAGGATACTCACTTAGAGGTTCCTACAAACAAAATCACTCACACAAAGCACTTGTTCTTTTTATAATTCAAAGCAATGATGAGTTATTTTTAAGCACCAAACTAAGTGTGAAGTTGTTTGTTCAATTTTACCCAAGATAGCAATGACTAGTAAGTGAGCGTTCAATTTTAAATCAACTTTGAAAATGATACTGTAATGGTTAATTTTAGAGCCCAATTGAAAGCTAGTGGCCTAAAACAGAAAGGAAAACAACATCATATGTCCTAAGGAATTATTACGATAAGCATTTAATGCTTTCCAACTTCAATGCTCCATTTTCCAACTTCAAATCTACAATCGTGACTTTGGATCAACAAAGGCAACACTATGTCAGAAAAAGTGGCACTATTATGCAATAGCAACACTCTAGTGAATAGCAAAGGCAATGCTCTACTATGGAAAATGAGCATAAAGGCGGTGTTGTAATGATAAAGGTGACATTGTAATCGAAGCGACGCTCTGGTGAAAACTTGCAAATTCACATAAAATAGCAAGGTCAAAAGCGACATTTTAGCAAAGGCGACACAATAATGAAAAGTCAAAAGTAGTCAAAGGAATCAAAAGCGACTCCCTATTGTAATAGTGACACTATTTACAAAAGAGGTGTTGTATTTTCCTGCAATAGCAACGCTCTGATTATGTTAAAAGTGATGTCATTTTTTGGAATATGCAAAACGTGAATTCTAAGCAAAAATGTCAAAAATTTAAGTGGTTGCCCCTCTTAGTGCTAAAATGTGATTGGATATTTGTACTTGGATAAAGATGAACCAAACATACAATATTAGTCATCATTAGCAATTAAAAACATCATTCCCTATGAGATTCTTAAGCATGTAAAAAAATGAAAACAAACTATAAAAACATGAAACAAACATGAAATGAAAGCATATAATCATATTATAACACCCCAAACCTCATCCCATAGGGGAACTGGTGTTACTTTGATGTGTAAAGTGGTCCTTTCCCAATCCTTAGTTGATAAGATCCAAGATCTTGATGTAAAAATGGTGATTTTGATGCAAAATGATGATAACTTAAGCTAAGATGGTGATGAAAGCATATAGATATGTAATGAATTTGAGAATTACCTTGCATGATATGATGGATGAAAATGAGTATGTAACAATGCATTCAAAAAGTGGGTCCATTCTTCATAGAGAATCCCTCTATTTATAGTACTCAAGGGTTGGAAGAAGTGAAATTGGGCAATTTCGGACTAAAATGAGGATCAACAGCCAAGTGACAAATGTCACAAGGCTAATGAAAGCAATGGGAATATGTGCTCACACATGTGTGAGCACATTTCGGGAAGAGGGATGTAAGGAGTTAATGCTTAAGTGGCTTGTGTTTAAGAGGGGTGTAAGAGATAATTTAAGGAATGTGGTTGAGAGTATAAGGAAATGTTGGTGAGGATGTAAGAGGGGTAAATGCCCTTGTAAGAGACAAGATGGCATGTAAGAGGAATTGAATTCATTAGTAAGAGGCATTCAAGGCATTTGTAAGAGTTAAAGCCTTTGGAGGGAAGGTCAATAAGTGGGTTGTTGAGAGAATATTTCCATGGAATATCCATTTGTGAGGAAAATGCCTTTTTTATTTAATTAGAAGAAATTAATTTCATGTGCAAGGGGGGTTAATAAACCATAGGTTTACTTAACCAAGGCAGAGTTAAAAGATAAAGAATTTTCTAATGAAGATTAGCAAATAGTCTGAGGTTAATTAATTAACTTAGGTGGGTTAGGGGTTTGTGACATTTAATTAAATAGTTGGATTTATTTAATTAAATGATAGGACATAGGGGTTTCAATTAAATAGTTTGATTTATGTAATTAAATGAAATGGAAATTAGTGAGAAAATGATGAATTAACCTAATAAATTTAATTATTTGATTAATAGGAGAAAGTGATGAATTTAATTAAACAATGTAAATTATTTAATTAAATAGTTAGAACAGAGCTGATTTACGAAGAAATGATGTCAGTAATCAGATTTAGGTGTGTAACACTGATCAAGACTATTTAAAGTGTCTACACTTAGCCACAACAAGCTCCTTGGACTCCTTAACCCTCACCCCTAAATGTTTAGTAGGGGATCCCTATGTTGGTTCTCCAACATGTTTTAATGGGTTCCTAGGAGATAAAAAAGCTCTATGATCAGACTCGCTAAGAGGATGGACCAATGAATGAGAGATATTTTTTAGAGTAATTACGCATTAGCTAATAATTAATTAAACTTTAATTGATTATTAGGCTAATTTCATTTCATGCACTTAAGCTAAACTTAGGAGTGTTTTTTTCTTGTTAACTAGAGTGAGCTATTATTAGATCATTCTTGTCGGCGCAGGTTTTTATTTTCCTAGTGGGTTAATTTATTTTCCCTTTGTTACAGGTTTTTCCTACACTCTTATTAAGCTTACTTAGGATAATAAAGTGATTTTATTATTTAATAACTAGGAGATAAAGTGATGGGGTGATTTTACTCTTAAAAGGTAGAGTATTTTTTTATCATTTTATTTAATATTGGCGGTCAATTCCTATTGGTTTATTTTTCACCTTCATCCTCTCCTTAGTTCTATATAAACTCACTACCTATCTTGTATTTTTCATATTGGAAGCTCTTAATGTAATTTTGTCATCCTAGCATTGTGTATATCTCTCGGAGTTCTAGTTTACATTGTTTATGTTTTTCTAGTTTATGTAAGTTTGAATTTCTCTTATAAAGTTCCTTGGATTATTCAATCTATTTTAGATATCTAACATGGTATCAAAGCTTTTATTTTGAGAATTCTAACTTCATAGATTCTTAATTGAGATTTTGAGCTCTTTATGCGAGATCTTGAAAAGTTGAGTATGCTCGTCTCTTGCATCATATGATGACCTAGAGAATTATAAAAACTTGATAGAAATACTAGATTTGGGGTTTTTTTTTTGTGAAATTGTATTATAGGTTCATTTTGGAGCAAATCTAAGCTCACTATTGAGTTTAGAATGTCCAAGAAAGTGAGATTTAGCTTTTGTTTTCACTCAACTTGGTCACTATTTGATATAGTTGCAAACTAGGGTTTGAAGGTCAAATCTAGTGAACAACTTTTTATTAGAGCACTTGTAGCCCAAATGCATGAAGCCATTACACTCAATGACCCCAAAACCCCTATTTTCATATAAATTTTATCTATTTTAGATGAATTTTATTTTTGGATTTATTTTTTATTTTGCTAGGAGGGTCCTCAATACAGGCTAAATTTAGACATTTTTTACAAAAACCATAACTTTTTGCCATCATGTCCATTTTTGGAAAACACGATATCATCAAAAAGTTGAAGATGAGCAATTTCTATCCATAGAGTTATTAAAAATATTTTTTTCTATTTTTTGCTAGATTTTGCAGGTTGAAGCTATTTCTTGCAAATTTCTTCAACGTGCCATAACTTTTGCCTAGGAACTTTGTTTTTCATAAATGAATAGGTGTTGGAAATGTATTGAAGAGAAATACATAGCTAAAGGGCTAATTTTTTTAGATTTTGTCTTAGATCCATTTTTCATCAGAATGTGTAATTTTGGCTATTGTGGGTCTATTGAGCATTGTAATTTAAACAAGCTTTGTAAATGCACTAAACTATAAAGTGTCAACCTTATAATATTTGGAGGGGTGATTTTTGATACTAGTTTAAAGGGTGGAGTGTATTGGTGTTCTTTTTTTTGGTATCTTTTGCACTCATTCTTTGGGGATTATATAGGCATTTTGTAATCATGAACTAAGAGAAAGTTCCATTTAGAGAGGGTTAATCATGTCCCTTAAAAAATATTTTCATCCTTTGTTGTCAAGTTAACATTAGAGAACTATTTTTCTTGGAAACAAGGGATAAAGAATCACAACCATGAGCAGGATTTACTGTCATATCTCCTTGGAATTGTTCTCGAGCCAAGTGACTATGATCAGAAAAATGCATGGTTTAACAATAATGACATGGTTTATGGACTAATATGTCTTACTATTTTTGAGGATACTCTACATCACATAGAGCACATTGAGTTCCCTTTTACTGCTTGGACCATCATCCAACAGTTGTATGAAGAGATTGAATCTTCATTTGAAAGTGATATTTCCTTAGATAACCAAGCTATTGTAGATGATATTGAGACTTATGTTGCCCCATCTTGTGTGGACACATCCTCTTTGGATGATTAGTTCATTAATACTCCATAAACAATATCTATTGCTACTTTAAATTCTAGAGATGCTTCTTCGAGAGCCTCCAATGATTCATTGCAACAGTCATTTATGTCTTCTAGATTCAATTTGTTGGGACCAATTTCTACTAGACATCTCTTTTTTATTTGTTGAGTCCCTCATTTTGGATCTAGATGAGACTATTGAGGGTATACATCTTCTCTTTGAGGACAACTCTTTGGTCATTTCATTTTTTACTATTACATAGTTCAATGTTGCTTTTTTGAGAGCTTCCAGTGATTCCTTGCAACGTGACATCCATAGTCTTTCAAATTCAACTTTGTGGGATGATCTCTTGATAGGAATTTCAAACCTTTTTATGGAGACACGTATTGTAGATTTGGGAGACACTATTGATTACATTCATCTTCTCTTTGATGAAGTTGATTCTTCTTCAATTGTTATGAGGCAACACATTGGCCCTCTCATTCATGATCATTCATCATAGTTTGACATGAATGTAGATACTTTGAATCAACATTTAGAGGAGATACTTGAGTTTTTTTATTGTGTTCTACATCAGTTTTTAGGAGATTCTAATTTGTCATTTTTAGCAATGTGGCCTAGAATGCATGATTTGACTGTGACAACCTTCGTCATCGACATGAGGACACTTGAGCCAAGTTCAAAGACTTCATACATTTTGAGTTTTCTTCCTATATATTCCTTTCAAGATTAGGGAGATAACTTGTATACACCTTTGGTTGTGTTTCTTCCCAAGTGGGGAACATTGTTCAAAGATTGTGGACCATCTTTTGCATCCAATTTTGAGCATCTACCATTAGATCTCTTTGGGGGGAGTTATTTAGTCATATTCTTCTCTCTATTCCAGGGGGTTGTTCGCTCTCTATTTGTGGGAGGATTCTTCTTCTTTTGGGGGATTTTGTATGTAAATGAGTACCTAACATGGTCTCATTTTCCAAGACCCATCATCCTCTACATCCTCCTAAGCTACGCTTAAGGGGGGTGTTGGTGTAGGTTTTTATTTTTCTAGTGGGTTCATTTATTTTCCCTTAGTTATAGGTTTTTCCTACACTTTTACTAAGTTTACTTAGGATAATAAAGTGAGTTTATTATTTAATAACTAGAAGATAAGGTGGTGATGTGTCTCCACTCTTAAATAGTGGAGTATTTACTTTTTCATCGCTTTATTTAATATTGGTGGTTATTGGTGGTCAATTTTTATTGGTTGATTTTCTACCTCCATCCTCTCCTTAGTTCTATATAAACTCACTACCTAGATTGAATTTTTCATCTTGGAAGCTCTTAATGTAATTATATGTCATCCTAACATTGCATATCTCTTTAAGTTCTAGTTTACATTGTTTATGTAACTTTGAATTTCTCTTATAAAGTTCCTTGGGTTATTCAATCTATTTCAGGTTTATAACAATTTTGTCTCATCACATAGGATGATGAAACTTGTCATGATCTAATCCATTTATCATCTAGGGTTTTCTCTTATAAAACACTCTCCTTCATTGCATTATCTCTTGAAGACTCTTGAAGCTTTTCATTTTGTAAGTTTTCTAGCTGAGGATATAGTAGATTATTGTTTGCAACTCTCTTGCATGGAAGGTGTTTTTGTTCATCGTTCGATCTCGCATCTTGTGTTATTCACAATTATAACATGGTATTAGAGTGGGCATTCAACAAACTCCTCAAAATTTGAGGGTTTTCTTCAGCTAGGGTTACAAGGGCTTCAAATATGGAATCTTCATGTTTTTTGTAGATTTTAGAGTTGGGAAATTTTTTGGTGTATTTTGGCATGAAAAGGACCCCACCATTTCATTCACGAGGCCGAATAGACAAATTTGACATAAAATTTGTCCACTTTTGGTGTCGGGAGTCTAGAAGGCAATTTTATTTAGTACAAGGCCATATGGCCCATGTACAAAACAAAAAACAAAAAAGCACAAGCATCTTTTAAAAATTGGTTTTTTAAAAATTCCAAAACATTTTTAATTAAAAAATAGGTTAAAAAAAGATGAGCTACAATTTTTTATGGTACCCACAAGGTACATACTGTTGTAGGTCGTTGCGGGCCCACCCCTACAAGTTCACGTGGGGCCAATAGGCCTCATCGATGGGTGTTCAAACCCCATCGACAACCTTATTTTTTCCAAGCCGGTGGATTTCAAGCTTCTTGTACCAAAAATCTTGACAACGATCAACAATCACAATCTCGATGCTGACATTTACCTTTTCCAATGCCAAACAACTTTTCCAGTGGACGGTGAAGACCTAGTATATTTTGTTATCTACAAGGAGTATTCTGGTATTTATGTTTTTTAGGTGGCCAATTTTTTTCTCGGTGAAGAGAATATTTGTGGAATATTTTGTCAATGTTAGTGGTATAAACAGTCGAAAGGGCTCCACCAAGCCCCCTTTGGCCCTAAAAGATTAGTTTTTTTCTTTTGGCCATAACTTGGGTGTATGGTATCAAAATTGGGTGAATTAGATATCGTTGGACAAATAGTTCTACCTAATTTCCAATGTTGTGGGTCTCATCACCATTTTTTTTGTTTTTGGTGCATTATATACAACTTGTCAAAGTCAGATGTGTTTTTTTCACTCCCAAACTCAAAACTTTTGACCAGTTTCTTTATTTTTTATGATTCTAATGACATTGGAAAGGTCTTTAAGAGCTCTTCATAGTTGTCCATGCACTTTTTCCAAATTTCTATCCAAGTACATTTTATTCATTTTTTTGTGTTTTCACTTTTGGTGAATTACTTAGACTTGGATGTTTTAGCTCCTACAAAAAATTTGTTTGCATGGAATGACTTGTTTTTGGCCGTTCTACATGTATTTATTTCATTTTATCCTATTAGAGCATAGCAAACATTTTTGTAAGAACTTTCTCTTTTGTAGATGCACTAGGATAAAGTGCCACTATTGTACTTTCTTTTGGAGATTTCACACATCTTGTTGTGCCTTTTGTACTCACACTATGATATAAAGTGTCATAATAGGGTTGTGTAGACCTTTTTTTTTTACCATGTCACCTTTGTCAAGTGATTGTTCCTTCCACAAAAATATCAACTCCTAGTGATTCTTGCCTCATGCACGTGTGCCTTATTTGCACACCCTTTTTTAGTTACAGGTACTTTCATGTGCACATTCAAATGTTCTTTGTTCTCCTACATGCACTTCTTCGTGAAACACAAATTCAGTTTACCTGTCATAGCTCTCCCTTTTCCACATTATGGGGGATTCTACTATTAGTGTTAATGCTTCCTTGATTCATTTTAGAGTGATCCATGTATTTAGCTCTTGATCTTATGTACTAGGTGAATGCAACAACTGGTTACCCATGCATTTTAGTGAGATGGAGCATTTACCATATGGACATATTGAATTCCTTTTTTTGGAGGTGACCTATATTCACTTGATTAGTGTTCTTCAAACTATTGGTACTTGTATTTTCAACTTGCATCTTTCTCGGTTGAGTAGTATCATTGGGGTCACATGTGCAGATTCATGCGCAATCAGTGTCTTTGATTTGTAGATGTTTTCATTTGTTTGCCACCTGATTCAAGTAGTGTTGTTGGGGCCACCCATGTAGATTCTTGTCTTCTTGATATTTATCATCATCTGTTTTAGAGGAGGTTCTTTATTTCAACATTATATTAGTCGTAATTCGATAGTTGTCTGCTACTTCTTAATGTTTCAGTGATGTTCTTCATGTTCCTATTTTTTTGGGATATTATTTTGGAGGCTTCCCAGTCCTTCATTCACCTTTCTCTCTTTTGGAGATTAGTTTTTCCCGTGAGGTTTTCTTCTTTTCTCCAGTTGTGAGAGATTAGATTATTTGTACATGAGTACCTCATCGGGTCTTGTTTGTTGGGGCCCATCATACATTCTTTGCTTTTTATGCATTCAATTTTTAGGGTTTTTAGCTACTCCTTAAGTTAGAGTAATCATGCATTAGCTAATAATTAATTAAACTTTAATTTATTATTAGGATAATTTCATTTCATGCACTTAAGCTAAACTTCAGAATTTTTTTCTTTTGTTAACTAGAGTGAGCTATTATTATATCATTCGATCTCATCACATAGGATGACAACACTTGCCATGATCTAATCCCTTTATCGTTTAGTGTTTTCTCTTATAAAACACTCTCCTTCATTGAATTATCTCTTGAAAATTCTTGAAGCTTTTCATTTTGTAAGTTTTTCTAGTTGAGGATATAGTAGATCATTGTATGCAACTCTCTTGTGTGGGAGGTGCTTTTATTCCTTTTTTGATCCTATGTCTTGTGTTATTCATAATTCTAACAATACATAGATAAATCCTACATTTTAGGTTTTGCAAGACCAAGGGGGTGGCCCTACCAATATTCATAGGGTTATAAATATGGCATAAGTACTAACATAATGACATGCATATTAGGCAAGGGTTCTTAAAGTATTGCAGACTCCTACACATCCCTTGTACCCTCAATGTTTAGGCATGAACAAGAAGAAAAAAAGAAAAAAAGGTTTTATCCATTAAATAATTTTTCTCGCTTATGGATTGTGATTTGGCTAGCCTTCAACTATCAAACTAATGTCTACTCCTACAATAACATAGTCAAACCTGGATAAAAATCCAATGACTGTGAAAATACTAACACTTAGATAAACCTAATATACTTGTCTCTATCTTGCAAATATTATTGTCTCAAACACCCTTTTACCCTAGCTCGATATAACTATACTTAATAATCCATAGTTGACTTAAATGCTTCACATATCAATTAAGAAAGATTTCTTACCTTGGCACAATTTGCACAAAGTAAAACAATTTTACTATTGGCCTTGGATGTAAACTAACAAATAATATACAAAATAACAAGTGTGTATTGAGGAACTCCTTGAATCCCCTAAAACAATTAAACAACAATGGAGATAGTATGCATAAATGAAATCTAAGATGTCCTATATTGATTTACTTATTCAATAAATTTATTTATTGATACTTTTGTAGAACAATGGTATATAGATGGTCTAAAACATGACCTGTAAGTGCCTCAATGTTTTAGAACTTTCCCTAAAATAAATAGACCGATACTTTGCAAAGAAAAGTGAACCCATATGTAACTAAAATTACAAAAACTGTAAGAAGTGATAGGCAACTAGGGGTATAAGACAAGATGATACTCGTACAACCTAAAGATTAGACCCTAATGAAGTAATACCTCAACACGGTCAAACAACACCTCCATAAATGCTTATATTGTTACACACTATTGTATTCTCATGATTTATCTTGTATGTGTGACTTGTTCTCACACTTAGGGGCAAAAATATTTGTCTCCCATTTCTACACGTGTTTTCACGACTTACTCATTTGACACACTAGGGCCAACACATTGTTATATGTGTCCATCTTACACTATTCTCTATTCAAATGAAATCCATAAGAAGGTGCACATCCAATTTGATTGGGGGTATATCACATCATATCATGCTATCACCAGTTCATCCATGCATAGATTGAGAGGGTCTAATTGTTTCAAACTCTTCGATAACCCTATGCATATGATTTTCATTTTCAAAATTTGCCTAACTTCATGTTGTGTAGATTGAAGGGGGCATACTGATTTCAATTCCTTAACAACCCTATACACTATTTTCTCCACTCTTGGCTCACATTTTTATATTGAGGGGTCCACACTAGTGTCAGATTGGGGGTATATCACATCATATCATGCTATCGCCAGTTCATCCATGCATAGATTGAGAGGGTCAAATTGGTTCCAACTCTTCAACAACTCTATGAGTATGATAAAATTTGCCTAACTTCATGTTGTGTAGATTGAAGGGGGCATACTGATTTCATTTCCTTAACAACCCTATACACTATTTTCTCTACTCTTTGCTCACATTTTTATATTGAGGGGTCCACACTAGTGTCAACTCCTTAACAATTCTATACAACTTGATTCCTTTTCTCATGACCTTTCACATGGCTTCGCAAGGGCCAACTCAATAACATCCTCATATTCCATCATAACTCCTTTCTATTATTTTCATAATGAAATGAAAGCTAACACAAGTACATATAACCCAAAATGTATAATTTTTATGACCATGTTTAAGATGGGTGCTACTAACATCTTGTTGTATACACATGCTCAAATTTAGAGATGTGGTTTCTTCAAGAATATAAATAAAAGAAGGGACATCATCCAAAATATAATTGACAATCACTTTTATAATCTATCAAAATGAATTTAATTAATATCAATATGATTACTAATTACTTATCAACAATTGAATATGATTACTAATTACTAAATCTACAATTGAATATTCTTCATCATTTACAAAATTATTATTATTATTTTTTAATCAATTTAATACTTATTTTAATACAAATTTTAATAATTAATTTAAATTTAACTTACTTATCTATAAAATAATTGTTAATTGTTTTTATTACAAGTATTGGGCCCAATATTTAATGGAGGGGTGTTTTATTCTCCTTAAAATAAGGCAGGTTTTAAAAAACCCTAGAATGCCATGTAATGCCAATTGCTATAAGTTAGAGCCTCCCACGTAACATAAGACCTACCTTCGCATTATTTTTTTCCACTAAAGTTTTCTATATTTCGTGTGTCGGAAATAATTAGCTTGGATTATTAAATAAGACACTCGCAAACTGTATTTAAAATATAATTTCAATAAAATAAATATGGTGCCTCGACCCATGTATTTGTCTTCATACTCAAAGCAATAAAAAATATTTACATGCAAACTACGTGAGTGACGAGAACCTTTGACAATTTTCTTGTTTCTTTCCAACAGTAGAAAAAATAAGCTTTCGCCGTGTGGCGGTTCGAACCTTGGACTTAGTAAACCCTTGAATGAGATATAATATAATAATAGGCGAACTTTTGTCCCGTACCTAACCTACTGTAATATGAGATATAATAAGTGCAATGTATGAACTAGGCATATTCCATGTACATATTTTATAATGGTCGTCATTATGATAGCTTATATAAATTTTATAAGAATATTTTTTTTACTTATTCTACATATTATTTCTCATATATGAATCCAAGGTTTTTACTCACGGGCATATATATTTTTATTGTTAATTTAACTAGTATATATATATTTTTAATAATATATATATAAAACATCAAGAGATTTTTTTTCAAGGCGTCTATTTTTATCAATTTGTCACATAAAAGTGTATAGACGCTTCAAGAAGGATATCTCTTAGCGTTTTTTTTATATATATTATTAAAAATATATATATGCCAGTAGCATTTGCAACGTGACATGGAAGACAACATTATTAGGGTTAGGGTTGGGGTTATCTTTAGGAATAGGGCTAGGGTTAGGGTTACAATTAGAGATATAATTTGGTTCCTAGGTAGGGTTAAGGTTTGAAATTACAATTAGGGTTAAGATTTAGGATACAATTAGGGTTAGAGATAAAATTAGGATTAGGATTAGGGTTGGGGCTAATGTTAGTATCTGGATTAGGGTTACAGTTAGAAATATGATTATAATTAAGGTTGAGATTAGCATCAAAATTAGGATTAGAGCTAGGATTATAGATAGAATTAAGATAAAAGGTAGGGTTAGGGTTAGGGTTAGGGTTAAATATATAATTAGGGTTAGGGTTAAGATTAGGGTTAGTGTTAGGATTATGGTTATGGTTAAGGTTAAGATTAGGGTCGTTAGTGGTATTTTTTTGTTTATTGGTGAAGGTGAATGATTTTGAATGTAGCTTAGTAGTGACCAAGTTTTGCTAAGTGCAAGACCTTGACACCATACAAGATGAGCTTAAGATTGTGCATTGAGTAACTTTGGCAAAATGAAGACCTCTCATTATTTGGCTCTTAGATGAAGAGGTTTCAACCTAAGACTCATACTCCCATACTAGATAGCTAAATGATTATGTGGATTTGATATTAAACCCTCCAATAAAATAAAAACAGTTAAATATTTAATAGTGTGTAAACATTTTTTTCTTATTGTTATTTATATGACTATTATGGACTTGTCATTCCCATAACTTTTAATTTCTTTGTGGTCATTTACAAATTCATTTAGAAATTCTTCACACATCCATTATCTCAATACTTTATGCTTTCTTCTTCTTCGAGTAATTGAATTATTTTGACAATCTGTGTATCTTTTACTTTTTAAATGGAACTTGTTAATTATAAGGTACAAATGTGCACATTTTACACTCTTATATCTTCATTTTATGCTTTTGCATGGATGGTATTAAATGGTCTTGGTACTCAATTTATTTCTTTTGGTACATTAGCCGACCTTAATTCTAAATCCATTGCTTTGATATGCAAAATCCATCACTTCAAAACATGAATGCACTGTTTCTTCGGATTTTTTCCTCCCTAGACTAGGCCACACAAGTGGATGTCTCCTAGATAGAACCATCCTTAGTCTATTACTCTAGTTCATAATTCAAAGTCTCTTGCTTCTTATGTTGATCTTATAGGAATATGACTATTACCCATCAACTTGCATGCCATATACCTAAAACTACGTGTAAGACATATTTAAGAACATCTTCCTAGATCATTTAAATTGTCAATTGTTCATATAAAATATTCACAATAAAACTTAGTCATAACCTAGTCTTTATTTAAGTTGCATCCTTATTCACATTCTTTAGGTTTCCTACTTCAATAATGATTCTTAAGGCTGCTTTATTTAAGTTGCATCCTTATTCACATTCTTTAGGTTTCCTACTTCAATAATGATTCTTAAGGCTGCATGTGAGGTTTGAAATGGTAAGAACCTTTAGTTGGTCATGTAAGAATCTTTAATTTTGATGTATATGCCCATGTACTTGAGGAGAAAGGAACTAGATTAGATAACAAAATAGAAAGATATACTTACATGGGATATAATAAAAATGTAAAAAGGTATAAGCTTTGCAATCTTATTTCTTTGAAGTTTGTCTACAATAGATACATAATTTTTAGAGAAATTGAAAGCTATCTTAACATTGTACAACCAATGGAAGGTTAAGAGAAAGGTGATAGTTAAACTGCAATTTAATACGAAAGAAGTAAAACTAATACTTGAAAACACACTTGTTTGATGTTGGTGGAAAAAAAGGAGAAGGGGGGATTTGATTGGTGATTCAAATGGGAATTCATAAGATAAATATTTCTATATTTCATCTTTGGGAAGATCCACACGATAAAGAAAATAATTTAAAAGGTATAGTCCTATTGATTTTTAATACATTTTTGTTTTATTTGTCACTAATAATGATTCTAGAATTGTGCACAAGGCTTTATTATCAAAGGAGATAAACTCTTGGAAAAGGGCTATGAACAAAGAGTTTGATGCCCTTGATAAAAACCACACTTGGAGATTTGGTGAAGATCTTGAGGAAGGAAGGCCATTGATTACAAATAGGTTTCCAAAAGAAAATTTGGTTCAAAAGAAAAAATAGAAAAATATTTAAATCTAGGTTGATATTGAAAGGGTATTCCCAAATATCCTTAAATCTCTTTACTAAAAAATGAATTGAAGAAATTCAAGTATACAAAAAAATTGGTAAAATGAATTGAAGAAATTCAAGTATACAAAAAAATTGGTAAAATAAATAGTTCACAGTCCTTAACTAAATCTAGGTATCAAATTCTAAACCTATTTTTTTATTAAATTGAATACCTTTATATCGATGAAGCATTTTTAGGCTTAAAGAAGAATTAGAGGAAATGATATGTTTTTTTTGCATAATCAAGGAAGCTAAGTTAGACAAGTACTTTATGTTGGGATGCATGACATACAATAACATCCAAGTTAGGTATTCATATTCATTAGCATTGGTTTCTCTATAATATTTGTTTAAAAAATAAATAGTAGAAAAATAAGAGAATTCATCATTAAGATGCATAGTAGAGGATCAACATTACAAAAAGATATGTCGGCTATCTCATAAACTACCTTAACCTATTAAACACTAAAATCCTTCTTTTCTATTCTATCCATCTCTAATATTTTTTATTATTATTATCCATATCCAACATAATAGGAAATACCTTCTCTATTTTTATTTTTTATTTCCTTATTGATGATATCTAGGATAGAGAAGTCATGAATAAAGCAAAACAAGAAGTGGATGAGCAAAAGACACATCCACTTGAATGCATGCCTTAATCTCAGGAAAAAAATAAGGGCATTTGTTGTAGATAACTTTCACAAGTCTATGTGGGAAAAAGTAATAGGGAAAGAGAAGAATTATAACCTTCCGGAATTTAATCCCCAATTCCAAATGTCATCAACATGTATATTTAGGGCCAATATCCTTCGAAAATAAAAAATCCTCATAGCTCAATTAAGGACTAACTCACATGGCTTGAATGTGAAAAAAAAAATAGATGAAAAATGCCAAAGGAGGAATGAGAAGAGAGAGTTTGTGTCTTTTGCACAATTAGAACAGTGGAAACAAAAAACACTTTATTTTGGAATATAAAGCTTTAATATTTAGGTCAAGTAATTAACCAATATGCTACATATAGTGTGAGATTTGAGCTTGAAACAAGTCTCACGCCTACAAACCACTGTTGAGTTGTCGGAAAATGAGTTTTAGCTGTTGTTTAATGGTAAACCAACTGCCATTTAATGATAAAAGCCTCCAAAATATCAGGTAAAAGCCTCCAAAATCTCACTTATCACATAAAAGCCAAATAAATATTGATTTGACAACTAGATGGGAACATTCTATTTCCATTTGCAGTGTTTTTTTGTCAATTTGATGACAACTTTCTTTTTTCTAGAATTGTCTAAGTTTATTTCATTCCATTATTTAACACTTATCATTAATAGTTTAATCCAGCCACATGCAACTAAAATTTGCAACACATCCATGCACAAACACATACTCTCTAACATATTAACATGCATATAGTTTTCTATCAGTGCAATCCTTGAACCTCCTTTAGGTGCAAGTGCTAGTTTAGTAGTAGTTTTGTTACAAGATCTATTTAACAAATAATTGAGTGAGAAAATTTAAAGGTTCATTATTAAATTGAATAACATAAGATCAACACATCAAAAAGTTAAAACTATAAAGTTTGCTATCCCATAAGATTTTTTTAACATCATGAACATTAAAAATCTTCTATTATATTCTATAAAAAGATACAAAAGATCCAATTTAATTACACTGAAATTACAAATTACTCTTTATTATAAAAAATCAATCTCAACTTTTTCAAGGTCTACTGTCCTATAAACTTTCTTTTAACCGGGTGAAATTAAAATTCTATAATATTCTATAAAGAGGTACACAAGTCTTAACAGCTGGGATTAGTCTTTCATCCGCGCGACCCGCACAAAAGAGTCCGGCATTCACTGCAATCAAATCTCTTACCCTTGATATCCGCTTGCTTTGCGCATTCTATCTATTTTACGACATGCCGCTATATATACCGCTATTTTAACAACTTCACGGAAAACGAAACACAAAACCACCTCTGCGACGAGAACAGCAGCAACAAGAAAGACTGTAAAATTTATTATCTGACGGATGAAGAGGCCGAGGAACGGGGAACTATGGGACTTCGAGCTGGAAATGCCAGCTAGATTGGGCAGTCCGGGTGTACTCCTCGGATTGGATGGAGGGACCACGTCGACAGTCTGTGTTTGTATGGCAATGCCGTTCTCAGATAGCCTTCCTGATCCTCCAGAGGTCCTCTCTCAAGCTGTTGCAGGATGTTCTAATCATAACAGTGTTGGAGGTAAGCTTCTTTATTTTCTTTTTATTATTTTGGCCACTAGTTTATCAATTCTGTGAATGATAAAATTATGTTATTTTGTTCAGTTGAATTCAACTGAATTTACGATCATTTTTTATTTTACTTAAAGTGTAACTTGTTTGCATCAATCAGACTCTGGCTGAATTTGTGCAAATTAGATAGTCGTTTGCACAAATTCAGCGTTATTGAAGCTTCTTGAGGTTCTTTCGCAAGCTATTTTTATCAACTTTGCTTTTTTTTTTCAGCCGATTTCGGCTAAATCTAGCGTATTAATTGCCATCTGGTTACATGAATCTGTATTGAGGTTATTTGCTCCTTTTTAAGTTTGGTGAAGGTCTTTTTTTGGTTATTTTACCACATTTTTACTTGTTTTTGTCTGATTTCAGCTATATTTAATGTGATAATAGTTGTTTGGTTAAGTTAAATTTTATTGTAGTGCTTTACTCCTTTTTAAGCTTGGTGAGGATCTTTCTCATTCTATTTTGCCCGATTTTTATTTGTTTTCAGCCGACTTAGGCTAAATTAACTATAATAATAGTTGTCCGATTACAGTAAGCTTTATTGTGGTTCTTTGCTACTTTTTAAGCTTGGTAAGGGTCTGTGTCATGCTATTTTACCCATTTTTTTTAGTGTGATAATAGTCCTCTGGTTAAATCAAATTTATTGTGGTTTTTTGCTCCTTTAAACTTGGTGAAGGTCTTTTCCATGCAATTTTGCCTAATTTTTACTTGTTTTCAGCTGGCTTCAACTAAATTTAATGTGATGATAGTTTTGTGGTTAAATTTTAGGGTCTTCCTTATGCTCTGTTTGCTTTATTTTTAACCTGATAATAGTCATATAGTTAAATTAAACTTTATTGTGGCTCTTTGCTTTTTTAAGAGCTTGGTTAGGATCTTTTTCATGCTATTTTGCCTCAATTTATTCTTGTTTTCTCCAGGAATTTGTTAAATTTAGCATGACAACAGCGGTTTGCTTAAATTAAGCCCTATTGTGTTTCTTTGCTTGCTTTTTCAAAAAGCTTGGTCAGAGTCTTTTTCATGCTTCAGACAAACGGCTGTGACTTCAACTGGAATTTTTTTGCCTTTTCTTATTTTCGCAAGGTGTAGTGTTTTTTTAGTTTGTACAGTCAAGAGATAATGCACTGTCACATGACTCACTGGTTTTGTAGTCCAATATTTAATTTAATTTTATTCGTTGAATGGATGATTGGATTCTGATACTCTTTGCCAGTTTTCTCAAATATAGTGAAATTTAAGCTCCTTTTAGGCCGTGGTCCCATGGAGGGGTCCTTCCTAAAAAAGTTCAGTGGGTGCTACTGAGATTTTTTAGGAGTATTTGAAAGTGGGTGGTCCCATGAATTTTGTAGTGCAGTTTAAGCTTCAAAGTTTGAGCTCCAAAATTTACAGAAGCTGGTGGTCTTATGAATCTTATTATTTGAATATTCAATTCAACAGAGTATGTAAGTATAAAATGATAAAAAATATTAATTGATGGAAATCTAAAAACTATTGACAAGTGGCAGAAAATTTCCTAAGCTGGTGGAGGAAATTTATAGCCCCACCCCAAATGCATCCACTTAAAATTACAAACTAATAAGCAGGGTCTCCTATTTAGCAGAAAAATATTCTAAAATTAATCCTATAACTTTTTGTTTTTGCCTCATGAAACCCCCTGCTCCAAAACAATAGTTCCTGAAGCCCCTCCATGAGACTGCAGCCTTACTCAGGCAGAACTTGAAAATGCAAGTATTTTGTTTTGCTTTGTTTGGTAAATTCTTTACGGGGTGTCCTTTGGCTTAGATGCCATGACCAAGGAATATCTCTTTAACGTGGTAGATTTACCCAATTAATTATTAAACATTCTACATTTGTACATTAAGCATGTAACATGTCTCTGGGGATTTGAGCATGAGTGTCCACCATGAAATGCTGGATGAACTTCTACTTGGACTCATCCCATTTGACAACTACAATGAAGTCATTTTAGCTGCATTTTGTCTATACGTATATTTTTGCTATTTTCAGTTGAGCTTGGCTAAATTTAACATGGAACATCTGCCTCTTTATATTAAGCTTTTGTGCAGTATCTGCTAAATGTTTATTTTGGCTAGGGCGATTTTCAATTAAACTAAGGTAAGCTTTTCATGGATTTTTTTGTATTTTAAAATTGACTTGATTTTGTATTTTTGTGGCTTCTGGTTAATTGGCAGAGATTATTTCCTTGATGTCTAAATTGTGATGGTTTTTCCTTGAATTTGGCTAAGTTGACAACTATATTTGGTTTTGTCGCTCTTGCAGAACTTAAATTTGTGATTCTTTCGCTGCATTTTGAATAGAGTTCTTTTGAGATTCCAATTTGCTTCAATTTTTACTGAATTTTTAGTCGATTTGATTAAAAATCTGTTTTGTTTCAATTTAGTGACCACCACTGATTTGGTTAAATTTACCTTTGTTATCTCAAGTCTTAACTTGCTAGGGCCATTTGCACGTGTCATACAAATTAACTTTAAGGTAACTTCATTTGGTAAATACTAAATACTTGCTTGCTTCTTTCAAGATTTAATAAAATTATAAAGGTATAAGCATGAGACTCAGCAAGGTCACCTTTCTCTCTCATTTTTATATACTATTTATACTGCTGATTACTCATCTATTTTAAATATATTTTTTTGAGGTTAAATGGGACTGATTTTCATGGAGATGCTTAGATTGTGATATCTTTTGGTTGATTTCAGGTTACTGTAGCATCTTTTTTGCATTTTAGATCGATTATTACTAGTTTTCATAAGACTTTGGTTAAATTTGGCACAATACCAGTTGACTGGTTAATTTAGCCTGATCAGTTGTTTGCAGTTATTTGCATAACTTGTAACTTGGCTAGTGTCTTTTTCATATGTCAAATGAAGAACTATGGTTGCTTCATTTTGCAGATTTTCACTTACTTTTTTAAAGATTTCTCTCATGGGCCACACGTTTTTTTTTGGTTTGGTTTCAAGATCATATGTTTTATTTTTTAATTTCTGTGTTCAATGAGGTTAAATGCACTGCTCATCGCATAGATGACTGAGTTTTGATAATGTTTGGCATTTTATTGAATTTAGCTAAAATTATTAAATTAAGATCATTTTGCTCACATGGAGCTTAATAATTAATTAGAGTTTATTTTAGATTGCATTTTGCCTTGGTTTTCACTCTTTGTATCAACTTTGGCTAAATTTAGCACTGTGGCGGTTGTTTGGTTAATTCTAGCTTTATTGCAGTTATTTGCTCAAGTATTAGTCATTAGACTTTATTTTAAGCTGCATTTTGCCTTGGTTTTTACTGTTTTCTGCCAACTTTGGCTAGTGGGCAGTTGTTTGGTTAAATATAGGTCAATCACATTTACTTGCTCAAGTTTTAGCGTTGGAGGTTTTCCAGAGGTTAAAATTGCTTGATTTTTAGTAAATTTTGGTGGCTTCTGGTTATGTGGCACTGATTATTGCTTAGATGGCTGAATTGGGATGATTTTTGTTTGAAAGTTAATTACAGAGAATATCAGGATGATCTTGCCCTGGTGGAGTATAGATCTACACTTCTCACTGTAGATTTCTTTTGGGATTGTATTTTACCTTGATTTTTACTATATATTTGACTGGAATTGTGTGAAATTTAGTGCAATCATGTCTGTTCCTGTCAAATTTAACATTGTTGCTGTGATTATCTCAAGTTTTATATTCATTAAGGCCATTATCATATAAAGTCAAGACTCAAGAGACTATGTACATGTTCACATGGCTTTCTTTTTTTGAAGCTAATTTATAGGGTAGGTTATTTATTTCTTTATTGCTCTTTCTGATGAGGTAAAATAGAGTAGATAACTAAATTTGACAACATTTGGTTGAGTTCTGTTTAGTCTAAGGTCATTTTGCATTTTTCCTTGATTTATTGAAGTTTTTAGGTAGTTTCATTCAATTTTGGCCAAATTTAGCTTGAAACAATTGTTTTATTGAATTCAGCAGTAATCTGGTTAAATATAGCTTTTTTGTGGTTACTTGTAGACAAACTACACTACTTCAAATGGTAGACTTTCACATACTTTTTTCAAGATTCCTCTAAAAGCCAGTTGTATTGTTTTTTTTTTGTTTGGTAAGCTTGCAGATAGGGCTGTTCCATTGTATTAATCAGAAAGATATTACATAGCTTTGTTCCTTTATTGTATTAATCAGAAAGATATTACATAGTTTTGTTCCTTTGTTTACAAAATCTAGGCTTATCCCTGGTAATATTTTCACTTTCCTTCTATACTCTATACTATTCTATTCTGCTCTAGGATACTACAAAATTTTGAGCTACATTTTCTCCTTTTTATATTAGGGCTTGAGACAGCCTGAACTATATAGTAACTGATTCCAAAACTTTACATGTTCAGTTATGCCAGTTGTATTGTTTTTTGCTTGTACAGTCTCTTGGAATTTTCTAGCAACAAGAGATATTGCACAGTCACACAGCTCGTTGAATTTGCGGTCATATGTTTTATTCTGAATTTTATATCTATTCTACAAGTTTAAATGCAATGCTTCCACTTAAGTGATTAAATTCAGATGGTTTTGGGTTGTATTTAGGTAAATTTAGAACTATTTTGAGAGGATTTTTTTTGAGATTGAATTTTGCTGTGATTTCACTGATTTTCATTTGACTTCGGTTAAATTTAGTGTGATCACAACTCTTCCTGCCAAATTTAGATTTGTTGCTGTTACTTTTGCCAAGTTTTAGCTTGGCCAGGGCTACTGTTTTTTGATTATAATTATGAGGTTCTGTTAAGGGGCCCTATCATTGTAATCTTGAGAGGAATACAACGCTATATTGTGTATCCCCAAGCTTGGCTGACAGTCTCTAAAAGACAGATACAACAAAAAACAACATAAAAATAACAGCTATGAAAGCCATCTACCATCAGTGGGTGAAAAGCTACCTGCCTGCTCCATCATCAAAGCCTACCATACCAAAAACAGAAAAAAAACATATAATACTGAAACCTAAAACAGCTAGCCAACCATACAGCACACAAAAATACCATTAACAATTATACATTCCCTACTGTGGTACACCCACACCCCTAGGAATTGTACACCATTGTTTACTTGCTTTGGAAGTCACTCCCTCACTAGACACTAGTACTACCTCCGCCATTACAGGAGAGGTCGCAGACATTGTAGGCCTGCCAATTGAATGCCATCTATCAACTCTGCCCACCGAGTCGCTCTTATCAATGTATCATCTGCGTAGGCCAAAAGGGAGAACTCACTAGTCACTTCTAGAATCCTGTTATGATGAGAAACAACCAGTTGTTTGATCACCATTCTAATAATATCTTGAAACAAATTCATGAGTATGCCAATATCCTGACTGAGCATGTTAATTTTTTGGCATAAACACCTCATTTTTTGCCTCCACAGGAATGAAAGTACTAAAATCTTGGACCGGTGCTTCAAATCCTTCAAACACTCATCCACTGCCACATTTAAGGACAAGTGCAATCTACAATGATGCACCTTCACATTGCACATATATTGAAATGGTAGAGCAAATAAAAATAAAACCAGATTAAACCATTGCACAACTGAATATAAAAGACATAAAATAATATATTGATGATTTCTTTGGGATGATCTTTACATTTCAATACATTGGCTTTAACAGCCTTACATTTCCTGTGAATAACCACCCTAAATTCCCTTACGGGAGTAACTCCCAAAACTAACAACTAACTATTACTAAGCCATAAAGTAACCTGTATTTATTTATTATTATTCTAAACTGTATAAAATGATGTAGTAAATCCAACAACATAGCCACCTCCAATTGGTTATAAAATGTTAGAACTCAAATCAAAGTACATTAAACAATAATCATCTATGCATCGTTGAGAGCATTTTTTTTTTTTAAACATTACAGTACAACAATTTCCATGATAAAGTAATCAAGTTTACACTACAATATAATATGAGAGAACTGTTTACATTTCAAAATAAGTACAAAGCAAGTACAAGAGTAAGGTTAAGAAGTCCTCATTTGTTCGGCGTCTTCCAAGACTCGGCTTGCCAACTGAAGAATTGAGGGAAGCATCATCTGAGTGCTTTTACCTCCAACCATGGACTTATTCAGTCCCCCGCGCACACCTTCCTATTGGAAGGGGGCCCTGCCCTTCTTGCGAAAGGTGATGTTGGACTAACCCTCTAATAGCCATCTGAGCTCTGGTGGTTGAACCCTATCTAACTGGCACTGCCTGACTACTAAGGAATCCTTCCTGCTAAGCCGACATTTCTGGCTAGCTAGATATCTGAGTTACATGTGAGTGTTAGGGCAGTCAGTGGCATCTGCCCTACTATGGCCATAGCATTTGCACTACTGTGCTACTCACCCACCCTGCCCGACTTGGATAAGCTTACTTAAACTAGGGCTTCTGGAGATTACTTCTTTGTGACTTTCTCAAGTCTGGACACCTGTCCTAGGGCATTAAACTTTGTCCTACCTTTCACTCACACTTCTTGGCTATCTGCCACGTGTGTCAAGCAAATCTAGTGCTAGGGTTACTGCAAAGTTTGCTTACCCTTATGACCAACTGTCTTCCTGTTCAGTATAAATACTAAGCTTTTACTTAAAGGATATAAAAGACAGAAAACAATAAGTCACCGAGTGCTAATATTAGGGAGCTTCAGACTTTAAGGTCTTTAGACGAATCCCATCTAACTCTTCAGAAACTCTGCTACTGAAGGATTAAGTTCTTTGGTTTCTTTTTAACAAAAACCTTTATTCACTGATCTCCTATCGTTAAGCGGACATAAGTCACAATGGTGGTGCTGGTTCGTTAACAGCGTATAAAATTCCACCAGTTAATTCGTAGTTTTGTTTCACAGATATTTTGTTCTCTATATTACCGTTCCTATTGAACAACAAACAGAGGTTTATGGCAATACTTTCTTTCTGTTCTAAACAAGAGTTTGCCATTTGAACTTCAATATTCATACGGTATTAACATAAATATTACCAACAATTATTATGGAGTTTAGTCACTTATTAAGCCAACCCCTAACATTATATGTCTGACAGAAAAGAGTTCAACAACAAGTAGACAGTTCTCGCCTTCTCGTCATTCTCTCAGATTAACAACATTAATCTGTGCATAACTTATTCATTAATTCTACTTTCCTCTTAAATTAAATACTTCAACAAAGAGCTGTTTCAGCTAAGTTCCATGCACAATCACCAAGATTTATAGACTAAGTAAGAAGTAAGAAGTTCCGCCTTCTATACTCCAGATTTCTCTCTCTAAAAACTCAGACGGGAAGAGAAGAATTTTAACACACTGTCAAAACAATACTCAAACTATATTCTTCTTACGAATATTCACATTAGCTTCCTAGCATGACATATAATACATGTCTTATTTTAAAGAATAGAAAATAGGTACTCTACATGCCTGTTAAATGACGTCTTAGTCAACAACGAGCTCAACAGAAACCAACACAAGCAAGCTCAACAGAGGCCAACGCAATCAGTCCTTCAGCTGTTACGCTCTCTACTCCAAACGCCTCTCCTTTTATGGATTCCCATGCTCCTTCTGAATCGTCTATCCTCAGAAGATAAGTTCTTCTTTTCCTAAAACCCTTCTCCTCCTCTCTTTTCTGTTCCGTATCCCTTCTTCTTACCAAAGAAAAATACCTCCCCCAAAAGATATTCCGCGTCGGGTGATAGTCTCGGGTAGTTATTGAAACTACTTTCCGCATTCTTCCCTCTACGCCTTTCCTAAACGCGTTTTCCGGAACTCCAAGATCACAAGAAAGCAAAAACCATCGAATGCCTCTGCCACCTCCCCCCGAATAACGCAAAAACGCCCCTCAAGAATCATAACCAAATTCGAAAATAACAAAATACAGGAGCGCGGTTCCATACCACCCACGTCGCTCCTCCAAAACCAAATTTCTCGCGTGATCACATACAAAAATTAAACCACGTCGTTCCATGAGGCTAAAACTCCTCTTAGAAAAATACGATATGAACAATATATAAATAAGTTAATTTAAATATAAATTCGTCCAACACAAGATGGCAAGATTTATTATCCCTATTTATAATTAAAAACATATTTATTTATAAAATAAATTCTCTTTATATTCAATATAAACATTATTTAGTTTCATAAGCAAAATAAATAATAATAATAATAATATTTTATTATTATTATATATATTTATAAGCTTTACCAAGCAAGGTTACTCTCAACAGTACGATTACCGAACACAAACCCAAGTTAAGCACGTCAAAGACCAAAGAGATAAAAGAACCAGTTTCTTAACCCTAATAGCACCGATGACAAACCCACTCAAGGTTCACTCGATAACCTACGACGACAGGGTGCAGAATACTCACTTCTAGGGTTAACTAGATCCAGAGACCAACCTTAGCTCAAATGGCGATTCCAGGGTACATACAACATTACCTCTCTACTCAGATGATACTTCCCTGCTCCCGGGCATTGCGGAACGCTATCCTGTATCCAACTCCAACAAACGAAGAAGGATTAGACTATCATCTCATTAACAATCAAAACATATTTCAATCTACTCAATTACTGTAAGATATAAACTTCCTTTCTAAGTTCACCACAGTATGAACATCTAGGAATAAACATAGTACATATCCCATTGTGTTTTCATAGCAAGATCATAAGATTTCCATCTTTTATGCATAAATACACAACATTTGCAACATTCAACATTCTTAAAGCAAGCAAAAATAAGAGTGTATATAAGTCACTAGGGTGGGATGTAACATAAAAGTTAGCCAATATAGTAGTAAACAACCTAAAATTAATTGTATCTGCCGCTCCCTCTAGACCTGATATTGCTTTGTCTAGATTAAGAGCTTGCACATTTGGACAATAAAAAAATTTCTTCAGACAAACATCTGAAACATGCCCTTTACGCAATGGATCCCTTGGAGGCCGAATACCATGATCTGCCATGATAAGGAAGCCCAAGCAAAACCAAAGCCTTCCCAACCAATAGTCAATTGTAAAACATGCAACAATACACCATCCTAACATCAAATTAACACAGAAGGGCACATCCTCCACCTAATAATTGCTAGCCTACTCCTTACAGAATGCTTCAAGCTCAAACCCTACCCACAAAATTATTGTGCACATTTCCCCATTATAAATCATCATTAATTAGCATGAGGCCACTGCCACCATTGAAACTAATTACCCATTTGTGGTACTAAGGAGTATATATAATAGAAAACTTAACATTTCATGCCACCAAATTATTTAGGCCCGCCCAATCTTGAATATCCAAACTCTCTATTGATAGGACTTTCGACACACTTTTGCTAGGAAATCAGCTGCAGAGTTTTGTTCTCTAAAGCAATGGAGAGTTTTGTTCTCTAATCCATATGCTTGCCTCTTCGAGATAAGATCTCATCCTCTAGTTTGGACGATTGCCTTTCTTTAATGCTGTAATTAGAACTTGTGAATTTCTTTCAATCTCTAACTTTCGATATCCTTCCTTATATGCCATTATTAGTCCAACAATTATCACCTTCCATTCAGCTTCATTGTTAGATTAAGTGCCAGGCCGCCAAGATCCACCATAGAAGAAACTTCCCTTGCCATCACATAATAAGTAACCATGCTCCGACTATTGCAGGATTTGTCTTGGATGCACAATCAAAGTTCAATTTAACACCTATCTTTGAAGTCAGCCAAATCTTTTTTCCTATCTGATTTATTATGATCTCTTGACCCATGAATGGATTGAGATATGCCAATATTCCACAAATTTACAATCTTAACCTCAAATGAAGTTAGATCCTTCTCTTTTCCTTTATTCTACACTTAACATATTCAACTATGATACTTTCAATTTGAACCCAACATCTCTCTAAAGAAAGAGCTTCATTTTTGAAGATCCTTTTATTCCACTCCAGCCAGACAGCCCATAAAGTGCATAGAAGAGAGGTTACACAAATTCTGGAGATGAGTGGAACTTATAGGCTAACTACTCATGTTGCTGCATTGTTTCCGGGATGTCCTGTACCATTTGCAAATTTTTTAACAACTTTGACCAAATATTTGATGCATGCTCACAATGGAGGAGGAAATGATTCACTATTTCCACATCTTTGCAAGGCAAGGCCAAAGATGTTCCTCTTAATTAAAATATCAAGGGTTAAAATTTTGTTCTTTGCTGGTATACTTGCAAACATGTTGCATTTTGGAGGAGAGGAAGCATGCATCCAATCTATCTATGTTCTTTTTTGGACCCAACACAACCTGATTTAACATTGTAAGAACATTCCTTGTTCATTACTCAGCACATTACATATTCCTTGTGTAAAATTAGAATTTTTATAGCAGCTAGGTAATTGTTTAACCAAATCCTTTGATCTTTTGGGATCAGGTAGTGTTATCCTCGTCTTTGACCTTGGCAACTTCTAAAATTTTCATGCTCATTAAAAAGACAAGTTGTTGAGTAGATCTCTTGAATGTCATGTTGATCTTCCAAGTTGCATGTGGAGTCCCTTTGTCGCCCAAATTCAATTAAATTGAAAACATAAATATTTATGTCATGAAGTCTTGTTCGTAATTGTTCTTGGTCATTTTGAAATGTCAAGTTTCCTATAAAGTCAAGGTTGCCAATAAGTTGGTTGCAATCGCAAGTGTTTTGTAGCCAAGTTTGATCTTTGGAAAAGCGTCACAAGATGGTTTAAATTGAGTCATAATTTCCTTGTTAGTTTGGCTTACATAAAGATGATCAAACGATTGTTCTCAATGTAGTTTGCAGTTTCATTAGCCACACAATAACTTAGGTTGATAACATGTTCTAACTGGCTCTCCTTAAGTTTTGACATGTTAATTCCAATATATATTAAATCCAATGTTGGTATGATGGGTTTGTAAAATGTGAATTTACAATTATTTAATGGTTCAATACACAGTCATAATTTGCTTCCAGGTGTTTGCACAAAGTCGTCACTAAATGTTCAAAGATTACTCCATGCATTCACAAGTCAAAAAGCTGTTGATTTATTAAATTATTTCTAGAGGTTTGTATGCACATTTTCAGGCTACGAAGGTGATGTTATATCTTCAACATTTCATTTCAAAATAAAGGAAAAGAAGTGAAGCTTGAATTTAAATGTTATTAATCACCTTGGAGTTTTTGGTTTCCCATAAAGATCAAATGGTAGCTTATAAGTTGCTTTGTTAACAAAGAGTGTAAAAGCGAACTTTTTAAGTAGCTGGGGAAGTGTAGAGTGCCTTCACATCCCTACAATTTCAAAAATCTTGCAAAGTAAAAATAAAAAATGCAAAGAGCCCTTTCATTTCCTTCATGACTTCTACATTTTACAAAAACAAAAGGAACTCCTCAAGTTGGAACACTTTGGTTGTAGGAAATATGCAAGATAGATTTTATGAAGAGGTTTTAGAGACTTTTGAACAAATGTGACTGGTAGATGCATAACCAAATTCCACGCCCTTCTCTAGCATCTTCTTTTGCCCACACCATCAAATGGTAGCTTGGAAGCAAAGTTTGGGCACTAAGCATAAACAATGGCATAGTGAACTGTTTTGGTAGAACACCCCAAAGAAATGCTATCTTATGGGATACAACAATTTTAGCATAGGCTGATATTGATTTGTTGAAATGGCTTTTAGACCTTCCAATGCAATTTGTAGGTGTAGAACTAAATTTCTTTGCCAATGACTTCCCTATTTGCACCAAGATGGCAGTTTTACAAAAGTTAGAAGTCAATACAAGGTGTAAATCCAATGCTATGGTCTTTTGTTGAAGTTTTTAGATGTAGCAAAGGCATCCATCAAAGGATAAGAAAAGGGATTTTTGTTATATGCTATAGTTGCAAATACATTGGTTGACATGATTACAAATGTATAAGCATATACATGGAACTTGAAGCCTTTTAATGTCTCAAAGGAAATGTTGTCTTTCGTAAACACTATTGGTAGCTGTAAATCTAAATCTCTCAACCTTGTCAGATAGTTACATGGCTTGTACCCAATTTAGGGTTTTTTGAACAAGATATTAACACCTGTTAAAGCACAATGGAGATGACACTTGATACATTAATAGAGGGGTTTTGTTTGGTGAAATTGTGAAGACTAAAAGACAAACTCTAGAATAATGGAGCTTTCAAGAAGAGCCCCAATCATAAGTTGATTGCATATATAGAAGACACCAAAACAGATAAAATGTATATTATACATCATTGGTCCAAGAATCAAATAGCTCATCAGAAAACTATTGATAGTAATTAAGAACTGGTTAATAACAAAACACTTGTATACATTATCATGAATGGTAAACATCGTTATGATAAAGCACAGAGGCACATTTTGGTTTTAAATCAATTTGATGACTCTTGTCTGTATCATGAAAAGGATGATGTGTTCTCTTTAGAGCTTAATGCATCAAAAGTTAAGTAGTGTCTTGATACAAATTTTGTCTTCCATGATACTAAATTACTAATTAAGTTAGAAGAATTGAAATGTGAACATGGTTTAGAAAGTACATTGATAATATAGAGTGAAAGAATCTTGGGTTGTCATGAGGTCATACATTTTGAGATAGTAATTGATGCCAAAACAGGGAAAGACTGAAGAGACTTAAATACTGCATTAACAAAAGTACAAAACTATTTCAGATACCCAACTTTAGGGAGATAGTAGAGAAATTTCGATATTAGAGAAGACTAAGACAGAATACTCACATTGCATCTTTAATGGCATAGTTGTTATTGATATGCTAGTGCATGCTTATCTTGCCTGAGGGAAAATATGGAATGAATATATTTGAAAATGATAGGTTATAAACCTCACCTATTGCCTCACAAAACACATAGTGCATTATATCTCTTATAAATCATCCTACGAAGAACAATGTGGCATGAAGATTGAGAGGCAGAAGCTAAGCTCATGAATCATTTGGCAAATTACTTCAAAGATCAACATTTGTAGGTTTTGCCCATAAAATGTTTGACAAATTGCTTTAGGAATGATCACCTACAGCCAACATACCTGATTTGTTTGACAAAATGCTGTGACAGTCATACACTCGTCAAAATGAATCAAAGAATTAATATTTAATTATAAAGTTCCTATTCAAATGTTTGTAAAGGAATATTTGCCATATTTTTTTACAGGAACTTTTTGTAAAACCCAGAAAAGGGTAGTTGAATGGTTATAGGAGGAAAGGAAATATTTTCCCTATAAAATGTAATATCTGATGGTGTCAAGTGGATGGAACTCAGAATGAACTTGGCTGTAAATTTGCATTTGAAGTTGAACTTTGAAATTTGGAGTTTTCTGGAAAGCAATAATACCAAATTTGAATTCTGAATCTCTAATGGTGCTGTTATTATCAGAGATTTTGGGCTGAAAAAGAAATGAGGTGCAATTTGATAATTCTGTTTTTGATTTATTTGTGAGTAAATAAAGTGAGATAGATGGAGGTGTGAAACTGGGGCTCTTTGATGGTCCCACCTTTGATGAGGAAATTGGTGAAGAAGATCTCCTATTGAGAGAGGAGATAAGAGGAATAGAAATGTTGTTAAATGGAGGAGTAACTTCTAATTTTTCAAAATTGTATGAAGATGAAATTGATGGGGATCTGTTTGTTGCTGAGATGGATATGGAGTTGCAAATAGATAGGAAGAAAATAAATGAAGATGCAGATTTATATGCAGCATGTTCGTGTGAAGAAGTTGTTGAAGATGTTACAGTGGTTGAAGACATGAAGATGATAGTGGGAGTAGATGAGGTAGATGAAAACCTCATAGTGAAGGATGAGATAAAGGTTGCAGCTGAAGAAAACATTAGAAACATTGCAGCGAAAAAAGAGGAGGTAAACTTGTTTGCATTTTGTGATAATAATATGTTGCATTCATTTGTAATGTTGAAGGTTGGGACATATGGAGAAGAACAAATGGAAACTATTGATTCCCATGAATTTGTAGGGGCAGATTTTTATGTGTATGTTGTAGGTGTTGATGTGTATGATGAGGGAAATTGGTGGAGACAGTCATATTTTGGTGGGTTGGATCCCACGAAGGAGGTTAAGAAAGAAGAGAAACATTGGAAGAGGAGGATGGTTTATGGTGTATACAAATCAATGATAGGAAAGAAATATAGTGAGTAGATATGTTGTAAGAAGAGGAAGAGAAGGCAAGAAGATAAGGAAGAAAAATGGGTGAAGAACAAACACATGATCTTCAAATGTTTATGAGTTCCCACTCATGAAACATTTCTCTTACTCGGATTGTTTGATGCAGGAGCATCCGGGTGCACGAGCAATCCTGCACACCAAAATTATTTGTGTTATTTTAATTTCTTTTTTTTGGTTGTGGACTTGCAGGCATGATTTATTTTTAAATTATTTTCTCCTCATGCTCATTAAATATTAAATTATTTTGTAAGTGCTGGAATCTTCTTGGTGCAAGTGCTTGAGGTAGTGGAGGTGCTGGAATGAGATAATGGATGTTAATTTACGAAAAGATTTAAAAACTGTCATGAAAGAATAATTAAGAGGCCAACTGCTTGAATGACCATGCTAGAATGGAGAAGGTAGAGGTTTGACTGGCATTTTGGGGGAGAGGAAGATTGCCTGGGTCGTGACTGTGAGACCTGTTGTGACCTTTTCACACATCGCCCCATTCAAGATGGGGACCCCTAATTTTTGCTCCATTCTAGTCTTTTGGCTTTGGTTTCTCTCTCTCTCTCTCTCTCTGCCTCTTTTTTGATGTCTATCTTTCCGGGATTTCTCCGCCTTTGAGCTTAAAACGTGAAATTTTGGCCAAGTCTGAAAATTAGGGTTTCATCTTTCCTGGTCAGTCCGAGGTCGAATAGAGTGAATAAATTGAAAATTGAGCTTAACATTGATGTTAGCATGCTTCCTGCAGGTTCTCAGCAAGTTTTCATCAGATTCTGGCAACTTACTATTTTTAGTAAGCGTGCAATTCAGGGCATTCTATCAACACTTTCGAAGTTTTAATAGTCACACTGCATTCAGAGCACATCAGACCGCTTGTGCTCAAAATTTGAGCGAAAACAGACAACTTACTATTTTTAGCAGTCTCCAGAGCAAATTTTAGGGCTCAGATGCAGAGTTTTTCTTTGCATGTCTGCATATTCCTTCTGGGTTTTTCGAGACCTTCGCAATAGTATAACATGCAAAGCAAGACGACGACTTTCAGAGTTCAGCCTTCCGAGGCTATTTTTAGGGTTTGCATGTCGGATGATTCCTTGTGGGTTTTATGAGAGCTTCGCAGTGGTGTGACATGCAAACGGAGATAATCACTCAGTAAGGAACTTACTATTTTTAGCAGGTCGTCCTGGCAGTCGCTTCCCAGCACTTTAGAATCATGAGTTGATTGCAATGCAACAGAAATGAGGATAAACAGAGATCATTTGATACGCATGCAGAGCAAATTAGGGTTTCCAACTTCGGGACCCGAAAAGAGGGGTAAAAAGTTAAAATTTTCAAAAACCGCTGTAAACCACCGCGATCAGCATCCTTCAGGCTATCTGCTGGTGAAATTTCAAGTCAAACGGAGCACTTACTATTTATAGTAAGTCAGTTTGGAAACAAGCTAAAAATAGCAAGTCAGGTGCATGCGCTCATGTCGGCAGTAAGGTCACGTGGTGAGGAGCGCCTCATTTGAATTTCAAGTCAATCGGAGCAGTGGAGCTATCAGAAGCAACCAATTACTATTTATAGTAAATCACCTTCAGAAATGGGCTAAAAATAGTAGACCGACTAAGAATGGCAGTATCGACAGATTGTTGAAGTCGTAAGGATCCGGTGTTCAAAATTTCAAATCATTCTGAGCTTCTGAAATATGAAAATTGAGAGACTTACTATTTATAGTAAGGCATGGGAAGCTGGCAGAGGAAGGTAAAAAAATGTCTAAGCCTGAGTTTCATCCTGTTGCCTACTTCAAATGCGCCCTCAAGCACAAATGGCTGAGAAAATTTCTAAGTCAAGAACTTCATCCACCTGCCTAGGCAAAATGCGCCATCCTTGAGGAGTTGCTAAAAATTTGTCTAAGTGTTAATTTTCATCCTCTATCACATGTGAAATGCGCCCAGCTACAAGGGACATCAAGAAAAAATTCTAAGGCAAGAAAGTTCATCCTGCTCCTATGCCAAAATGCGCCCACATGCAAGCTAGTAGCATTCAAAAAAATTTCTAAGTATAAAAATTCACCTCCTATGCCAAAATGCGCCCATCTCAAGAGGGGGGTCAAAGATTCAAAATATGAGTCAAAGGCGTTAATCCTTCATCAAGTGCAAAATGCGCCCAAATGAGGGCATGTAGAGACAAAAATGGGGAAGCTCAAGGGTCACAAGGTGGCATTGAATGTGTTTCATCCTTCATGACATCAAATATGCGCCCATGTTTTAAACTTTATCCTCCACATCATGCAAAATGCGCCCATGTTTGAGGAGTCAACGAGTCAAAGCAAGGACATTGGAAAAGGTTATTCTCCTCTCTCATGAATATGCGCCATGTAAAGATTAGTCTTGAGGATGAAGTGTGGTAAAGGGGGGGGTGAAATAAAATTGATGAGTGAGGTGAAGAAGTGAAATATTGCTAGGCGTGTTGAATACTCCCCTCTAAGTGTGTTGTGCGACTAAAGAGTATAGGTTGGTGAGTGATAAGTTAGGCGTTGAAAATATTCCCCATGACAGGGAAAATGCGCCCAAAGTAATTCAAGTGTGTAAGGTGGTGGGTGATGGAAAATAAAATTGCTAGGCGTATCCTCTTGCATATGCTATATATGCCTAAAGTGAAGTGTTGAGAGTGAAAATAAAATATTGCCAAGGCGTATGAAGTGAGGTATACTAGGTGTAATAAAGTTAAATTTTCCCCTTCAAATGAGAAGTGCGCCTAGATTTGAAAATTGATATTGCTAAGTGGTGAAGTGATAAGTGGTAAGGCATTGAGAATGTTAAGTGTTGATAATTTTTCCTAGGGCGTTGGAGCTTCAAGTGAAAATATTTTCCAAGTGTGAGATAAAATACAAGGCGTTGAAGATGATGGAAATAAAATATGTTAAGTATGATGTACTTCAAGGGAGATTTTCTAAGTAAAGTTGATGATTTTTCTCACAGGCAAGATGAAGGAAGTTGAATAAAATTTCTAAGGCAAAATTCAAAATGCAAAGTGATTCAAAATTTTTCTAAGGCACAAAATTTTCTTCCCTAAAAAAATACGTCTAGGCTTGGAGAATGATAAAAATTTTCAGAGGCATGGATGAAGTTGCCAGTGAAAAGTTAGCGGATGCCAGCTGCACAGGGCCAACAAAAATATTTTCAAGTTAGAGCAACAGAATGTTCACAGGTGTGAAGAACGGGTTTCAATTTGTTGAAAATTATTTTTCCAAGGTTCCAAATTCAAAATTAAATGAACCCGTTCGTTGTACACCCATGGGTCCGGCGCGTTCTGAAGAAAATTTTCTTCTAGGTATTGAAGATTATCGATGAGGAAAGGATTTTAAGGTCATCCACAGCTTGCCAAGGATTCTGAGGTAAGATTTTTGATGGGCACTCAAATAATGAGTTTTCCTAAGGGAAAATTTGAAAATTTTCTAAGGCAATGTGAAGAAAATGTGTTTTCAAGGTGAAATTCTCCAGACAATGAATTTGAAAGGAACTGCCTAGGTGAATTTGCTCAAATTCTTCGTGAAGATGGTCTTCTTGAGCCAGAGATGAATAAAATCAAAGTTGTTAGAGCTCCAGCAGGAGAAATGAATTTCTTGAAGATGCAATTGAAGTTAATATTGTCAAAGATGATACGCCCTTGAAGAAGATGGGTTGAAAATTTGGCTAAGGCATGAAGAATCATGAATTTGAACGCGAAGTTGGCTAAGGAAAAACGATGAGCCCTTGAAGATCAAAGCGTGAAAATCAGGTAAGCAAGGTGAATTTATATTATGATGTGTTCTAATGCCCTTCTCCTTGCTTGTTTTGCAGGAGGAACGTTGAGACCAAGCGGTGATGATTTAAAATGATGAAGAAAACAATCCAAGATGACATTTTGGCCTCGAAGGAAAAAGTTGCAAGAAAATGGCTAAGTATTGACTCAAGTGACAAGAAAGAAGTTGAAGAACAACGTCAAGAAAGAAGATCAAGAACAGTGTGAACGCGTCTACAAACGGAATCTTCTAGAAGGGTGGTGGACATTAATGCCTCATTTATTATCCCACTCTCCTTTGTGGCGGTTTTTAGGGCAAATCTTGTTTAGGGCTGAGGTGGCACAATCTGGGCCATCCAGCCGATTGTAATCTAAGCCGTCCGTTGGACTTGGCCAACTATAAAAGGGGGAGTCCCCCCCATTTGTACCTCATTAGATTTAGAAGTAGAAGCAGAGCTTAGAGAAGGAGTAGAGAGAAATTGATAGAGTAGAAAGTAAAGTAGTTTAGATTGAAAAGGAAAGAAAGTCTTCCTTTTGGATACTTTGTAAGAAGTTGTCATGTATGCTTTTATAATAAAAGAATTTTCATTGATGGTGATTTCTTCTTTGTTGTGAATAGTTGTTGAGGCTTCTTTGTCCTTCCAATTCACGTAGCATCTTGAAGTAACTTAAAGTAAAGTAGATTTCATTTCATGCAAGTACTTAGCAATTGTGGAATGTGGTACTCGATTTGAACAAGACTTAGCTTGTCCATACCACTAGCGGGCTCGCTGACGGTGGGTTTGCCTTGCGTGGTCAACTGGAACTTTGTGAAACTTAACTTCGATTATGGTTTATATGTTGGCATGCGTCGTTGTGATGGTGTCTTCATGCTAAATCGTGATTTGAACATCTTGAGTCACTCCTCTGAAGATTGCACCAGTTCCGTGGAAGCTGTCCGAAGTGAGGCAAAACGGAGCTTGGTTGAAGCTTGTGAGAATTGATCGCCATGTCCCACACCTTAGAATAGATTAGAACTTCTTAGGCCCTACACCCATTTAATTTCAGTTCATTTCCGGTTAGAATTAGGAAACTTGTGCTCACTTGCCAAATCATTTGAATTACACGAAAGCCCTTAGTCCGCTGTCTGTTGTCAACTATCGAACAATTGTGTAAGTCCCCCTTGAAATACCAGCAAAATCACATTGAGCCAACTGAGTCTATTCGCATTATCGGAACCTTGGAGTTGAAAGCATGATCTTACTCGCAATCTTAGCATGCTGAATACTTTGTTCAAGAGAGGATTGGGTATCCGTTGGGAAACTTTATTCTGTGTTGGTGCAGTCTCAAAAACCACGTCAACAAGACCCAGTTTCAGTAAAAATGGCATAACTTTTTCATACGGTCACTAAATTGAAAAACTCAAAATAATCTGGTAAGCTGGGAAGGAGACGCACTAAACGCATATTGGTGTTTTAAAAGATTCATGATAATCAGGGAGCAGTGATGGACAAAAGTGACAGGTTTGTGGAATTGTAGTGATTCTTGCCTGTAGAATTGATTTCAGTTTATCTTATGGAATTCCAGTAGCATATGTTGTTGTTGTGGCTGCTCATTGTATGTAAATATCAAATTATTCAATTTGAATGAAGAAGATTTGGTTATATTTTCCATTAAAAATTTGTTGCAAATGTTTTCAATTTTTGAAGTAAGATTGTTGGTGGTGTTATGGCCTGCTTGGATGGGTTGTTTGACAAAACCCCCCATCCTTGTACTGCATCGGTGATTTACCGCTTGAGCTTATCTCATTTGACACTATTTAAACTCATCTCTTTCAGTAGACTGGTTAAACTAGAATTGATGTAATTGGCAACAAATTGATTCTTCCGAAATTGGATCATGTCATCACTTTTTACTTTTTAGTTACTCTCTCTGAATCTTAATCACAATTAGAGGAGTTTTCAAAGTTACATAACTACTCGTTTGGCCAACTGATTTTCTTCTGATGTCATATAACAGTCCCTTTATCTTGAAGTGCATGTATAGTTCCAACTAGTAGGCATTAGTATTATCAAAGTTCACATACAATTATTGGATCTAGAGAGTTGAGAACTCTTCATAGAGATCCTAACATGGATAGAGAACTCATCATAGAGATCCTAACATGGATAGTTTGTTCAACCGTCTCATCTTTGCTTATGTGGGAATGAGGACTCTTCCAAAGCGGAGATGGCTATTGCATTACCATTGGGCTTGAGTAGTAATGAATTAACAAAGAAAAATTACAATGAACTGAATTGCATATTATATGTATTCTATTTTATCTTGTGTTTCTCTCTTAGGTAGGAGAGAGAGGGTTTTGACAACATTTCGTCTTACCCATAGATGTTAGAAATAGGTGATGATGTATCACAAAGTGTCTTGTCTTATTAGCTAGCTTCTGTTTTCCATTTATTCTTCTAAGGACATAATTATTTCTTGTCAATCTTGATAGAATATATTTTTCAAATGCTCCCTTGCTTGTCCCATTATTTTGTTATTTTATGTTTGTATTGGAGTCAACATCAATGATCATCAAACAAGTTCTTTTAGCCCACATTGGTTTTTGTTGGGCATTAATAAAAAAAAACAATTTATTCCATTTCACGATAACAAACACTGCTTCTTCTAGAATATAATCTTCTTAGTAGGATGCAAAATTGGTTTGTCTTTTATCAATAATTATTTTATTTAAATAAAAAATCACACAATTAATTTCCACAAAGATGGAGCCAATCCTAAAATCCCAAAATATGTTGAAAATTTAATAGACAAATGCTATGCCATAGTAGCATACTTGATAAATATGCATTTTCAGCAATTGAATTGCAATGCTCTTTATTCTGCATCTATTTAAGTTTCATGGTCTCTAGTTTTTGTGCATGAAATTACTATTCAGCATTGTATAGAGAGGATTACTATCTGATAAACATGCATGGATAGTTTTTCAGACTAAGTTTTCTAGAACATTGTTTGACAGGAAATATTACAATGAAAAATAATCATATCATGCTTTCACGATCTAAATAATAATTTGTTAAGCAGAGGCAGCAGCACGAGAGACGTTGGAGCGGGTTATGGCAGAGGCACTAATGAAGTCTGGGTTTCATCGTTCTGCAGTTCAAGCTGTTTGCTTAGCTGTTTCAGGTGTCAACCATGTGAACGACCAGCATCAAATACTACAATGGCTGAGGTTTGATGGCATCTTTTTGTTCCAAGAAAGAAAGGACTTAGGAAATGGCAATTAAAAGAGAGACAAAGATGATCTAGGCTTTATTCTCAAGCCATTGGTGCTTTTAATTAGACATTTGGTTTTTGATAGCTAGGGCATTTTTTTGGAAATGGTAGAAATTTGTGAGAGCTTACGTTGTGACTTGGGGCTGTTAGCAAATAACTAATAAGTCTACACTAACTATAAATTTTATGGTATATCAATGAAATAGACAGCCAAGTCCTACCCAGATTGAGTATCCTCAAAGTCCTATTGTAATTCTTAACAATTTTCCTTGGCAATCATAGAAACTAGACATCCAATGCACAAATGTTTTGGTCATTGACTGATAAATTTTTGATTTTCTATGACACAACAGAGAATTCTCTCAAGAAATGAAATTCAGTGTGAAATCAAAACGGTTCCTTAATGCCATATGCTACTGTGTGTGTGCAGAAGCTTGCCAACGTTATCTTAAACCGTGTTTTTCATGAACAGTAAGATGGAAAATTGATTGCATGGAAACACTTTATTGTAATTATTAATAATATACTTAGGATAGTTCCATTGGTATGCTGTAAGATATAGATTGATTTTGGATTCAAGTCTGCTCCCCATGTTGACCAAATAATACACCAAACTGCTTTTCCCACTCTTTACATGCTTTGGAATTCTTTTTGAAGCAGTTTTCTTTTACTAATGCTTTACTTGGAAAGAGCCTATATTTGAATTTGATAGCCAAAAACAAATCATTTTTAATTTCCTTAGGTCTTAAAGCATTATGGATGACCTTCCCAAGGCCTATACTGTAGATAAGAATCATATTATTTTGTTATCTTTTATATAACCTCCTTTATGTGGTTCATCTGAATTTCCATAGAGGCTCCACCAAAAGTAAACTTGGGATCTATGTTTAGTTGGGTTCCAGCTTGGTTGATGTTGATAAGCTTTGCCTTAAAGCTTTCTATTTGCAATCCTGTATCCAACCACTAACACAAAATCATTTCCTTGTAGTATCTCATAGGTAGTTGGAAAATGATGTCATCTAACTGCTATTTGTTATGGGGTATGGGTGGCACTCTTTCTAGTGACAATTAAATTAATGCACGTTTAGTCTATGACTGTAGACCCTGCCCATAAAATAGGAAACTCTAGTTATGAAACTCAGTTGCAGTTTAAATTCTTTCTTTGCTTTCATAGTGATTTTCTTTATGGTACTAGATTCAAATTTTAAACTACTGTTCTAACTTTGAATATCAACTTGACTTTTACCATTATTTCAGACATATCTTTCCACACAATGTCAAGATTTTTGTCCACAATGATGCTGTAGCAGCCTTAGCAAGTGGTACAGCGGGTAAACTTCATGGGTGTGTGTTGATTGCTGGCACTGGAACTATAGCTTATGGTTTTACAGAAGATGGCAGGGAAGCAAGAGCAGCTGGTGCAGGACCAATCTTGGGTGACTGGGGCAGGTGCTTTTCGAGTAGTTGATCTTTTTTTGGTATATTGAATCCTTATGTTCATCTGAAACTGACAAATGGAAAGTGTATTTTGAATTTATACATACATTTATCTTTCTTTGTTGCCATCGTTCTCTGTGAATACTTGTTGTATGGAATTCCTCTTGGAGGCTTTGTTACATTTATTGTTATTATTTTCTTTGCAATTTTTCAGTAATGTCAGGTGATTTTGTTAGCAGGAAAGTTTTGCAGATTACAGTCAGAATAATGGAAAGTATTAACAATGTTCATTAGGGTTAACTCTTGGGGCACCAACAAAAGGCTAGGGAAAATAGTAATAATGGAAGAGTGAGACTACAGGCATGATATCAGATATCTCATACCATGCTATGACAATATCATGGAGACAAGCTGGCTGCAATGCCTCGTATACTGTACATAAGCAAGACAACCTCCATATTTGCAACTGACTAGTTTGTTGGGAATCAGTGTTGTGCTTCAAATGACTGAAAAAACAATTGAAATTCTGTTATTGAACTTGGATGCCATCCCTCTTCTTCAAGCAATCTTTATTTATTGTCAATTAACATTATTCTTGAGTATTGATGCCATCCACATGCCCAATCCATTTCTTGAGAATACCATTGTCAACAATTCAACACTTGTAGAAAGATAATTTTTTAGCTTTTATGGCCAAATTTTTGATTGATTATCAGACTACAGAAATCCTCTTGACATTTTTTTTCTTGGTGAATTAAACGGGGGTATCATGACATTGTTTGAATATTTAAATGATCATTTTCTAAAAGCTTTGCAATTTGCTTTTGTACTTCATCCCATTTCTTTCAATCAACTATATGGAAAATTTTAAATGCATTATTTGCCTTCCAAATGTTACCCTGTAGTCCATCTCTATCTTCTTAGGAACTGCATTATGTAAAGGAATAAATCAGAAAATTATTCCACCAGATATTCAACATAACCATCTACATTCATAACATCTGGACAATATAACATGTACCAGTGGTGTTAAATAGGATTGTTTTTAACCATCTACATTCATCACAACCAGGCAACATAACATGCTGATGCACTAATAGCCTAACATAGGATTGTCTTTAACTAGAAAAATACAATGACAAGAATATTTCCAAGTTCCTTGTCACTGTACTATTTTATCTCTTGCCATAATGAACTGCTTGAGTGCTGATAAAAAAGCAATTAAAATTTTAAAATGCTTAATCATTTCTATCTGGGGACAGCAGTATAATGCTTATAAATATCGAAATCAAAGATTTAATATTTTTTGATAAATATATATATCTATGAAGCATATTCATTTCAAACGTATATGGCTTTACATAAATTCTCAAACTTATAGATTCTCTAGTGCCAGTTTCAAATCACTTTAGTGGAACTGTTTTCATTTTTGCAAAACTTACATCTCCAATCTGTAATTGTCAGCCATGTCAACTAACAGAAATGCATATTAAACTTAATCTTCACTTCTTGTGTAATAAGATATGTACTTGTAAATGAAAGGTCCACTGTAATCAGCTTGAGGGCAGAGATGCCTCTATATAAACAAAGAATCTATCATTACATGTCTTCAGGTACTTCAAATCTTGAAGCCATTTTGTTAGAGATCTCATATACAAAAAAAATTAACAGTTCATCTTTGACAAGTATACTTTCAGCAACATGAATTTCCATTGCCTTCCTTTGCAGGCAATCTCTAGATGTCTATATCTCATTTTACAAAATAAACAGTAGTTTTTTCTGTTTTGTGTCTATTGAAGGACCCTCCTTTAGCATAGCTATGTATATTTGTGCTTCTTATTAAGGTTTACCTCTAGTTATGCTTTCATTATGTAGTATTTCGGTTCTTAGTTATGTTGTCAACTCCTAAGGTTCTTTATTACCCTTTTATTTTTTATTGTAACTGAATGTACTTATAAGTTCTGTTGACCTTTAATAGAATATTTTGTCTTTCTCATCCTCCTTCTCTCTATCTTATCACGTGTGAAAACAAAAATGAGTTTTATGCATTTATTGTTTTTAAAAAATGTCTGGAATTAAACCTTTGTTAAAGTTTCTTACATCATTGGTAGTTGTTATTAAAGGTCCTTTCAATCTTCATTTCCGATCTTCTATATTCCTAATACCATTTGGCATTTAGTATACTAATCTTGATTCTGAATTTAGTATTCACACGGAGTAAACTCATAACAGCGACATAATATAGTAGTAATAATATTTATCAAAACTAAATAGGATGCCCAGCATTAATGTGCCTAGATGTTATCTTCACTTTGCTGCAGTTCGGTTGGTTCAGATTATGATGCTAGGTAATGGTAGAATAGGGCCTAGGGATTTGTAGATACTAATCACAAACACTATTATTTGTTGTCTACATTGAATGGTGATAAGAATTTATAGACAAGAGAGATCAACTTATGTGCAACGGTGGAAACTACAAAATTTCACAATTACTGCACCACAATTTTAACCTTTCTTTTCTCATCAATACAAATACTTAGGTTTGAGCAGGATAAAGATATTGTACTTCTAACATGCTCTCATCCTTCTGTTTGTCAACGCATTTCTCATGTATTGTCACCTTGCTTAAGCTTACACCATGGTTTTGTAGTTAAGGTGATTTGCCTAAATACCAGGAAATATATACTTAATGATGCATTAGTTTTTGGACTCTGGAAACTGTTTGTTTTGGAAATATGTATATGTAAAGTATAATATAATATAACAAAATCACTATAAGATCAAATGTTGTGTATAATCAACATCAAGATAAACAAAAATTATCAAAGCACTACATAATTCAAAATGTACTTATAGCTGTAAAAATCATGATTTGTATCTTGTTTAAAGTACATTAATGATTTGAGGGCTTACAGGTGGTTGGCATAGGTTGGGGGTTAGAAGTGGGTTAGGTTAGTTTAGCTGAAGTCTTTTTTTTTCAAGAGCACACCGCCTGCTGTGGGTTTGTCCTAGAAACAGCCCAGAAATGTTGATTTCTTTTGGGCAACATTTCTGGGAAGAACCTGGCATTTCAGAAGAACCCGAGATGTTTTTGGGAAGAATTCAAACTCAGATTTGAATCAGAATCATTTCTTTTTAGATTGGGGTGGGGGTTTCGGTATTTCTGATAGCATAGAAAATATCCATACCTATAAAAATAAAAGAAGCAAATTGTACAACTATATTGGCTCAGGACATCTGGAGTCTGGATCATAATTTAGACATAAGATAGAAGATTTTGGGGATTAAAGTGTCTGGTTATGCCATATTAAGTGGATCAAACAGCATTTACTTGTTGATCGGTTAGATTAGAGTTGATAAACATTTTTATTTTTTTTTTCATTAAAATTTTCAGCTGATGTGCTCCTAGATTGCTTGGCATTGTATCTTTTTATAATTGCTATATAAGTGATTTTCACGAACTTTTAGCTCTGATGCCATAATTGGAAGATAGACATCTTACAGAATAAAATGTGGAATATTTTTGCAGTGGTTATGGTATTGCTGCTCAAGCTTTAACAGAAGTCATCAGAGCTCATGATGGGCGTGGGACTCCCACTGCTCTTACTTGTGCAATTCTACAAAAGCTTGGACTTTCTTCACCAGATGAAGTCATTGGGTACATTCTAATTAGATTCTTGAGTTGTTTGCTGATCTCAAAATTTAGTTGCACTAAGGAAAGTGTGAATACTCTTTTAATGAATATTCCTCAATAGCTTTGAAATTAATTTTGACACCTTCAAAAGTGGCAATCTTTAAGCAACCTATAAATTGAACTTGTTTCTTTAATACTGGAGCAAGGCACATCATGCAGCCAAGCATGGTCCTAAGACATACAGTACTTTCAAGTAAGTGTTACAGCAGCTAGCAATGAGATGGTGTCTTGTAATTAAGCACAATGTAAAAGTACATGCAAGCTGGTTTATGTTTTAGTGATGAGCTATAGAATTCCTTGCTTGTAAATTGTGAAATCCTTTTGTACTACAAAGAGGTCGGAAGAGAACTCATCTGCAATGTCAAGGCATATTGTATGATATGAAACAGGATTTTCTCTACAGTTCTTCCTGTTGAATATTATAAAAATTTGATTCATAACATTGAATCGACAATCTAATCATTTTTAATGCTTAGTTATAGGAACACTTTCTTGTAGGTAATAATGAGAGAGACATTTTTTTTTTGTTAATGAGTTTGAAAAGTATTATATTGATGTAAATTTAAAACACCATTTATGAAAAAACAGTTCGTTCATACAAAACAGAACACATGAACATGTACAATTGTCACAGCTTTCAAATCTGAGGATTAAACATTATTAATGACTGATATTTTCTAACCTGCTGTTTCATCCAATGAAAAGCCAACAAACTAGATGAACTACGTACACTATCAGCAATATCTGGAGACTTGAACATATGAAACATCAGAAGAAATCTAGTAGATTGGATCATTCTAGGTGGTGGCCTGGCTTTGCATGGAACTAGAGCTACCTACTTCAGGATGCTGACCCTTGTTGGTTCTGTTCTGAGCAGGTTGCTCCTGTATGACCTCATGGATCAGATGCTCAATGTGGCCATATTGCAAAAATTTCTCAAGATTTTGAAGATAGAGCTAATTAAAATCATTATTAGGCATTGATAATTGAATAATCTCATCTTGCTTCTTGACTTTTGGATTCAACTACACAATACATTCTGGTTTTTGCAGTTCCCTATTTTTCTTGGTATCATGTGTATGCATAAAAGTTGAAACCAACCTGTTGATTGCTTTCAGCATAGCATCAGGGCCCATATTTTCCTCATTAGAACTTCCCTTACTTCCCTGGGCATCTGCTGGGTGTATTTGGACATATAGGGCATTGGCAACACTTGCATATTTGGACATCATGGGCTGGACCCGTAGAAGTAGCTTTGAGCAGTGTTATAGCAATTCATTTCTTGAGAACTTGCTATGGAGATAGAACCAGATGCAACTTGTCATATGGGATGATACTCATTTCTGACTGTGGGAGGTTGATGAACTGGAAGCACCTTGAAATGTGACAATTTGGCCAGCTTCCACATTCTCTTCATCTTTCCTTATCAGGTTACTATCATTTTCTCATTGGAGCATTATAATGCTTCATTTTCAACTCTCATCTCTCTGTCTTATTAAATGGCTTAATTTCTTCAAACCGGCACTTGCATTTGCATAATTATTTGATGCTATTTAAAGATATTTTCAGTAACAGACTGTTTCTCCTGATTCTCATAGTTCGATTTGTTGCTGTAACTAGTTGGGGTAGCCTGATGTGATAAGCTGGGATAATTTACGTAGATTGCAAATCTTTCTCTGTTGTAAAGACTTCACATAAGGGGCTGTTGATTTGTGATGTTCACCATTACCAAACTCCAAACTGTTTCTGAGATCACATTTTCTTTACTGTCTACCTTGATGAACTTGTCTATTGTTACTGGACACATGTAGGAATGTGAAAACTTGAGCAGTTTCCACATCATCTTCATCAATCCTTATCAGGTTTCTATCATTTTCAACCTCATACGTCATCTGGATTGCTCTCATCTATGCATTATAAGTCTTCATTTTCAGCTCTTATCTCTGCCTCTTACTAACTTAAGTGGCTTAATCTCTTCAAACCAGCAGTTGCATTTGCAGAATTGTTTGGTGCTATTTGTAGATTCTTCAGCAAGGTGCTGTTTCTCTTTATTCTCACATCTTGAGTTGGTCTAGTTCACTGGAGTAGCCTGATGTGATATAAACTGAGAGATAATCTACATAGACTGCAAATCTTTTCTTTGTTTTAAAGGCTTCATATCAGAGGCTGTCAATTTGTTATGTACACCATTACCAAACTGTTTGCAAGATCTCAATTTTGAGAGGTTAATGTTACTCAGTGGATCTGTATGCAGCTGGGAAGAACATTAAAATCCTTCATTAGATCTTTCCTGGTCTGAAAAATAAAGAGATCATCCCTACCTGGACAAAGAGAAAAACAGTCAGATGCAAACTGGTACATGACTTTCTTCATATTGGCACTGAGGTTGGTAAAATTAGTCTTGCTGACATCTCATCTCCTTTCAGAATAAATGTACTGTCCTATTGAGTTGTTGAGATGTATAGTCACATTTAGTAAGCTCTATTCTCCTGGTGATGTAAGGGATATTGCCAGAGAGAAAGCATGGATTGACACCCAGCATTGATTTCCCTTTTCATACTCAATAACAATAGGTGAGCAGCAGATATTTAGGGAAAGATGTGTGTTGAAACTTGAAAGATAAGGTGTGAAAAGGATGGGTAATTACATGGTGAATCGAGGATGGTGTTGTCATTGAGGGGAACAAATACTTGCCCAAGCAATTGACTTATTTACCATTCATGCTACTAGGATTGGCTTATCAATATGACTAATGCAATGATGAAGTTGTGTTCATATTGTAACAAGTTTGAATATTTCATTCATATTTTGTGCTTCAAATTTTTAGTAAGTAGCCTCCTAGCTAAATGAGTGTTAAAAAAAGGTGATCTAAAGCACTTAAAACTGTATTAGAAAGTAAAGTTTTTATATGCTACCACTGGTTTCTTTT
>VDFB02040301.1:0-29256 GCA_007258455.2 Sequoia sempervirens | reverse complement strand
AAGATTGGATTTCTGTTCCACATTCTCTACAGGATTTTGCCTTACAGTTTGAGTAGTTCCATACCATTACCTGGTTTACTTTTCAAAGAACTTCTTCATGAGACACAGGATACATGGATTTCTTTTAAAGGGTGGATGTTAGCCAGAATAGTCTTTTCTGCCAGAGGATGATAAACAGTTTTAATAATTAGTTGACCTTCAGGAGAGAAACTGCATACAAAGATTTGAATCAACATATCCTACTTGTCATTGCCCATCATTGAGGCGAAAACATTTTTTAGGGAATAGAATTTCATCGTTCAAGCTTCACATGGATAGTCTTTGGAAATGAAATATTTTTCTTGCTTCACAAATTTCACAAGGTGACTCAGAGTTGTCAAGCATTCTATTTTGAACATATACCATAAACGACGACAGTTTTGATTAATCTTAACTTTTATCATTGAATTATTAGTCGTGTTTTATGTTTACTTTTGTATCAAGCATTCTATGGATTTCCCCAAGCCATACTAATTTTCTCAAGTGAAAAAAGTGAGCAAATGGCCATACACAGACTGGCAACTTAGTTTAGAACAAAGCACATTATCGAAATAAATGTGGTATAATACAAGGCCTAGTGGTAGTGTCCTTTTTATAAGCCATCTCTGATCAGAAAAATTGGGCCTCTTTTTGACATCTGGACCATTGGGGGCATGTCATAAGTGCAGCTCTGTTGCAGGGCCAAAAACAGCAGTCAAACGGAGTTGGAAGCTGGATATTCTTTCCTATTCACATTCCTATTGGAAAACTATGCAATTTCAAAACAAACGGCATCACATTTTGAGTCTGAATGTGAAAGTTATGGCCCCGGAATGTTGTTGCTGAATTGACACAGTTTTCTGCCAAAGTTGGACTGTTTGTAACGCACATAAATGTTGGCTGGGCTATTTTGGAAGCTTATTAAGGTTTTATAATCATCATATGTGGCAATATAAACACCCTACTGTAAATTTTAATGATCAGATTTAATGCACAGAAAATTAATTCAAATCAGACACAATAACACAGCAGATACCCTGGGAAAACCCTCCTCTTGAGGGAGAAAAACCCAGCAACAAAACTCTCTTATATATATTATTGAAGAACAACACTCTCTTGTACAATGAAGCCAAACTCAAGGGCCAAGAATAGCATCAACTCTATATGCAATCACACATTACAATCTGCACTTGTAGGAATTCGCCAACTGCTCTTTAAGGAAATCGCACTCTTGATAATAGAATGAATATCGAACTTACTTGATCATGATAATGAGAGAGCGAACTCATATAAATACAATATGAAGGGACGCCACCCTATTAAATACAAGTCGGCTAGAGATAAGAGAATGTAATATGTAAAGAGACGCAACCAATAAGAGGAAAGTCGTCCTCAAGAAAGTAGGCCACTAATAAGTAATATAAGAGATCGCACCAAAAGAGAAAAACGTAGACAATGAAGAATGAGGTCGGCCTCATACAATTCTCCATTAAATGAAGATTCTTCAAAACTCGCGCCATATATAAATTAAATAGCCTCTTGGCTATCATTTAATTTATCAACCAAGATCAATTGATATGCTGGAAGGAAACGACAGAAGCTGTATATATCATCAACACCTACAAGCATCCAAAGTATAACAGCAATGACAAAAATGCCATGTTTGATTAAAGAACACCCAAAGAGTGACTTTTGGCATTCCAAAGTCGGTGATGCTTTGGTTTTGGCATTTGAACCTGTATTCTGACCTCTGTGAAGCTGAGGGGATGTCTTAGCTACTTTCTCCACACCTAAAAGAGGTTAGCAACTTTTGTAGATAGTTTAAAGCTATGTTTGATAATACATAGTATGAGTGTGCAAGTCTGAACAGCAGGGGAGCGCTTGTTGATGTGTTTGTGAGCTCTTTAATGCATTGTGGAGCTTGTTGAGACGAGGTTGGTCATAGTAAGACCTTTGTACTTCCTTTTTGCATATGGAATGGGAAATATTTGCTTCTTAGACTGGATTTTTTGATCCAAAGTGGGTTTTCTCCAGGTTCAAATGTGTGAGTCCAGATTTGGGCATGTTTGAAAGTGTTTTATTTCCACATTTGTTGATGTTTAATCTCTGAGTATATGATTGATACATGCTTAGGTTGATTAAATTATTAAGCAAATTTGGTCCAAATTATTGCTTGATTGAGGTCTTTACATCAAAGTAATCCGTTGCTAAGGGGCAGGGTGTGGCATAGCCACCCTGTTTACAGATCAATCTCCATTGGCGCTGATTAATCTGAAAGTGCAAACAACAAAACAACTACCTCAGGATCAACTTATGGCTTCTTCAGACTTGGTTCCTACATACAAACAACCTAATCCTAGGAACCCATGGAATAACTAGGACATTCCCCCTAAATGAACAGGACACTCTAATGGGGTAGCAAACAACACACTTGGCCAAAGGAAATAGAAAATGAACCTTTTTATGGAAAAACAAGAGATCTACACCAATGAAATATACACAAGAATGTTAGAAACACAACAAAAGCAAGTATTTTAGAAAAGAGCAATTCTATGAAAATAATTGCCAGAAAAAACTATATAGTATATAGTGCTATGGCTCCAAACATCAATAACCAGCAAAACAGACTCAATGTCGATAAAATTGCAAGACAAATAAAAAAGGACCAGGCCAAAATAATAATAAGTGACTCAACTAAATATGTCTCTAACCTCAAAAAACAATGGGCCCCAAACATCAATAATCATCTTCTGATGCTGCTAAGCTTGTACATTGAAAATATGGGATAGTGGAAATTAAGGAATGTAAAGAGTCGAGCAAAAGTTCAAGGTCAAAGGTCATGTGTGGGAATAAAAGGTTGATGTTCATTTGTAGAATGCATTTAATTTTATGGTGTCAGCCAAACAACTTTGCAAGAAAAGCACACTACAGTTGAAGAGGAATGCTCCCACTCATTTCATAATAGTTGATTTAATTTTTATCCTAAAGTTGCTTAAATTATAATAACATTCTAGTATAATCCTCAGTCAGCCTCTGTCATGGGTTTGGTAATGTGAGCTTTGGTGCTTAGATGAGTATCCGTACAGGTATTTGATTGTTTGTAGATTGTACTATGTAGTATGTTGTTGATAGTTAAAAAGGAATAAGTGTTTTCTTAATGATAATACAAGGGTTGTTTTTGGTGAAAGAATTGATAATGGTTATTAAAGGGTGCTATTTAGAACTACATCTAGTTTCTGCCTCTGCCATCTCATATGTCTAAACTCTAATGTCATATGTCAAAATATTCCTGATGGTCATTTGTTGAATGCATTTATGTTGTTAGCCAAACAACTTTGCAAGAAAAGCACACTACAATTGAAGAGGAATGCTCCCAATCATTTCATAACAGTTGATCTATTTTTTATCCTAAAGTTGCTTATATTATAATAACATTCTAATATTATTCTCAGTCAGCCTCTATGTCATGGGTTAGGTAATGTGAGATTTGGTGCTTAGATGAGTATTCACACAGGGGTTTGATTGTTTGTAGTTTGTACTATGTAATATGTTGTTGATAGTTAAAAAGGAAGAAGAGGTTTCTTAAAAGGAATAATTCTTAATGATAATACAAGGGTTGTTTTTGGTGAAAGAATTGATCAGTGATTAATGAAGGGAGCTGTTTAAATCCACATCGTGTTTCTGCCTCTGCCATCTCATATGTCTAAACTCTTATGTCATATGTCAAAATATTCCTGATGGTGTATATTTGATGCTAAACACATGTATCTCATAAGTCCCAAGATGGCATTCAAGGGAACTCAGACTATGCTATAGCAAAAGTAAAAACAAGGCAATGGTCATTTTCTCTATTTACCATACCTCCATATAGTTCTAATAAAGTAGATTACAAACATGATGGGGATGCATTATCAGTATTACATGTAAAGTGCAAAAAAAGATGTAATTGTAAATATATTCATCCTTAACATCTTTATAAGGTTGAAAATAAACAAAGAAAAGCCTTCAAAAAGCTACTAATTGAGAGTAAAAATTACAGATAAACTGTAACTCTCCAGAAGGTTATGAATTAGCTAAAACCTTGCAGAAGGTTCATGGATAAGCCAAAAAAACCCTCTGACAAGACTGATTATAGTAAGAGCTGAAAAAACATCATGATTCATAAACTCTAGGCAATCAATCATTTTCACTTACTGCAAAGGGTTATGAACAAAACAAAGCATGTCATCTTTGACTCAGTGAAAGATTATTTAGTACCTCACATTGCAAAGAAGAAGATCGCAAAGGATATGTGTGATGCCTTGATAGTTCATTATCAGAGTGTGAACATCTCTATAAAATGTTGTTAAAAAACATGCTAAGTGCCACATGTATGAGTTAGACAAACATGGTAACCATCTACCTAATAAAGATCACAAAATTTTGTAATCAGCTTGTTGTGATTGGGGTCAAGGTACAAGATGAAGAGTTAGTGCCCATAGTCTTAAATGTTTTCTCTCTATCTTGGGATATATTTGTTTGAGGTATTCAATGTGAAAAGATTTCTACCTTCGAGAAACTTTGAAATGAATTTATCTAAGAAGAAATAAGACTTGAATCTACTTCAATCAAAATGAAAGATAGTCAAAACCAAGCCCTCATCGAGAAGATGGGGAAAGGCAGCAAGAAAGGATTTGGAAAGGGTTAGAAAGGAAATGAGGAATCAAATTCTTCTTAATAGGTGAAGAAAGATTTGAGCTATATCAAGTGTTCCAAATGCCAAGAGTATGGCTACCATGCTTCTCACTGTCTTGAGAAGAAAAAGGAAAAACAAGTAGTAGCAATAGAAGTAGTTTGCAAGTAGTGCAGAAGCTTCAGTAATGGATGAGGTTTCATCCAAGCTTGAGACAACCCTCTCCATGGTGTCATGTTGATCTAATAACACCATTTCTCCTCTAGGGTGGTTTTCAACAAACTTCAAAAGCAAAAGGCTAATATATAGGTAGAGCTTGGTAATGATGCCGCATATCCAATTACTATGACTGGAACTATTTTTTTCCACGTGCCTTCTATTGAGATTCTTGATCTTCATGATGTCCTATATGTTCTTGGATTAACAAAGAATTTACTTTTAGTTTCAGCCAATGATAGATTTCAAGTGTGTGGCTAAGTTTGATGATCAACAAGTTATCATCAAAAATCCCAGCCAAGATCCTAGTCAAGTATTGACAAGTATTTGTGAGGAAGGTATTTTCAAGTTGATTGCTGATGGATCAAATAGGAAGCCTTGATACATGACAGTGACATTGTGTAAGCTTTGGCACAAGAGATTTGGATGCTTGCATTATAAAGCTCTATCATCTTGACGGATGTGGTACATGGATTGCTTAACTTCAAAATAGAGAAGGTCGGAGTATGCAAGGCATATGCACTTGACAAGTACATCAAGACTATTTTTCCTAACAATGAGTGAAGATCAAAAGGGATTCTAGATTTGATTTCATTCAGATGTTTGTGGACCTATGTCAAAAACATTTACAGGGTTTCATTTATAAAATAGAGAAGGTCGGAGTATGCAAGGGATATGTACTTGACAAGTACATCAAGACTATTTTTCCTAACAATGAGTGAAGATCAAAAGGGATTCTAGATTTGATTTCATTCAGATGTTTGTGGACCTATGTCAACAACTTCATTGGCAAAAACATTTACAGGGTTTCATTTATTAATGATTCTTCAAGAAAAATGTGGATTTATTTCATGAAAACCAAAGACGAGGTCTTTTAGAAATTTCAAGAATTTAAAGCTCTTGTAAAATATCACACAAGTAGGAGATTAAGGTTTTGAGGTTTGACAATGATGATGATTGTATCTTCAAGGACTTTAATGACTTTTGTAAAGATGCAAGGAGAGCATACTGTGCCTTACAACCCTCAATAGAATGGGGTTGCAAAGAGGAAGGGTAGGTCCATTATAGAGACAATAAAGGCTATGATTCATGACCTAGATTTACCCATGTTTCTATGGGCAAAGGCATGAATTGTGTTGCCTATTCTAGCAGTTTTACTCACTAAATAAATATAGCAGTTTTAAATGTAGGAGAACAACAATTGAGCTACCAATAAAAAAAACTATCTCAATGTATTGAGCCAAGGAAAGTTCACTGGAAATAGACCAACTGATAGGTATTTCAATCCTTTATTTAGTGATTAAAGCTGCTAGAATAGAAATATATGTTCAATGTGCAGATTGTTGATGTTATAGCGGTGGGAGATTCTTTCTCTCTCGAATTCAAATAATAAATATAAAATTAAATGCTAAGGCAAGTCAGACTTGCTATTTAAATATTAATTTATTTTCTTTTCTCAAGGCCGACTCAATAAAAGTCGTCTCATTTTGTAAAGTCGTCTCTTTTGTGAAAGAGGCTGACCCTTCATGAAAAGAAGTTTTGATGTGTATATATACAAGGCGATTTCCATTCATTTGGCAATTCAATTCATTAAAGATAAGTTCGCACCTCAAGGAGGAGATCGATCACTTACAGCAGATCAGCATTTTGCATCAAGTTGATTGTTATCAAGGTGGAATTATATTATTTGTATATTCGAACCTAGGAGAGATGCTATCTCTCATTACATTGAATCGGCCTTGAGTTTGGGCCAAGTTGTAAAGCAGATTTCTGCTCTTTTCAATCTAATATAAGAGATATATCTTTGGCTGGATTTTTCTCCCTCGAGGAGGGTTTTCCCAGGGTATTTTTTGTGTTCTATTGTTCATTATTTTTGTATTGCTGCTTATCTTCATTTCTGGTCTAAAATTAGCATGGTATCAAAGCGGGTTTAAGCAAGATCAGGATCAGATTTGTTTAAGCAGCAAAGTCCTCTTCTCTTCTTCTCATCTAAGGGAGTCTATCTAAGCTTCAAAAATGGTGAACGGACTCAAGGTTGAAGATAGGCTTGATGGTGTATCGAACTTCACCTCTTGGAAATTCAGAATTCTTATTGCACTAGAAGAAAATGATCTTCTAGACTTCGTGGAGAATGATGTGCCCGAGCCATCCGATGAGGCTGAGAAAACTCAATGGAAGAAGAATGGCACTAAGGCTAGGAAGATCTTCATAGATTCCGTGAAGGATCATCTTGTGCCAATTACATCCAAGATGAAGACAGCCAAAGTCATGTTTGAGACTTTACAAGGCTTGTATGAGATCAACAACACCAGCAGAGCTCTTGCCTTGAGACAACAGCTCCATCATATAAAAATGGCTAAAGGGGATTCAGTCATTTCCTTCTTCATGAAGATTACTGAGTTGAAAGATCAGCTATGTGCCATTGGAGATATAGTTGAAGATAGAGACCTAGTTATGTTGGCACTGAATGCTCTTTCTCAATCTTGGGAGCCCTTTATCCAAAGCATTAGTGGAAGCTCTAAATTGCCCAAGTCTAGAAGATCATTCTTGCTCATGCTTTGATTTATTTCATGAAAACGTGGATTTATTTCATGAAAACCAAAGATGAGGTCTTTGAGAAATTTCAAGAATTTAAAGCTCTTGTAAAAAATCACACTAGTAGGAGATTAAGGTTTTGAGGTTTGACAATGATGATCATTGTATCTTCAAGGACTTTAATGACTTTTGTAAAGATGCAAGGATCAAGTGAGAGCATACTGTGCCTTACAACCCTCAATAGAATGGGGTTGCAAAGAGGAAGAGTAGGCCCATTATAGAGACAATAAAGAGTATGACTCATGACCTAGATTTACCCATGTTTCTATGGGCAAAGGCATGAATTGTGTTGCCTATTCTAGCAGCTTTACTCGCTAAATAAATATACAGTTTTAAATGTAGGAGAACAACAATTGAGCTACCAACAAAAAAAACTATCTCAATGTATTGAGCCAAGGCAAGTTCACTGGAAATAGGCCAACTGATGGGTATTTCAATCCTTTATTTAGTGATTAAAGCTGCTAGAATAGAAATATATGTTCAATGTGCAGATTCCTAAAACTATGCACATGTGTTTAGTGATAGTTGGGGCTCTCCTATAGTGCTATAGTGCTTTACTGCTTTAGTGCTTTATTCTGAGTGGTGGTGGAGTTGTGTTTTTGTCATATTTTTAGAAGGATTTTGTGTGACAGAAAAGACATGATTTGTCTCCTGATTTAAAGCGCTTTTATTCTGCTTTGGTGCACCCAAGTTTGCAGGTCTTTTTCTTACCTTGGATGCCAACTTTTGTACAAAAAAAACAATTCAAAACAATAGAATTTTTCAGACAGCAAGCCATCTACTTTTTTATTCCAGTATTTTTATTTTTTTTTGTGTTTTCAACATATTTGTGTTTCCAAGTTAACACACTCTAGGTTGCGGTTTTGATTGAAGTTTCACTTAGACAATTTAACACTAGTCACCTCTAAAGCCCTTGACAAAAAGAAACCAACAGGTATTTGATCACCAATATAGATCCTAGTAGGAGGTAAGGTCCTTGAGATCACCATTAATTGCCCCAGGCTCCTATTTCAAGGGACCAATTTCCAACTCAAGTGCTATGAGAATACATGGAACCGATGCAGCAATGCCATCCCCTACCTCTTCTGCACTAGTGTCATCAACTTCTTCTACTTCACCTGCTTCAAAAGGAGATGAAGAAGTTCAACACACTTCCTGACCTCCTTTGAAGGGATTGCCATTTCCAATTTAGCACAGAAATCAGCCACAATTGTCGCTCTAGACCTCACAAACCCATTATATTCAATGTCTTCTTCCCGTAAAATACTCTTAGCAAGATTCAACAACACAAAATCCAGGCAACAAAAGATCTTCCAAAGCCACTGGTCTGAAACCTTACCACAGCACAAAGGATCTCTATTGTTCCCATTCAAACACTTGCCAACCATGCCACTGACAAAGAAAAAGCCAAATACCAGAGAAGTCTACCATGGCCACCACCGCACCCCACACATAACAGCCAAACATACAAAAACCACTACATGCCAATACACAAAAGCCTCCTAAGGAGGCGAATAGATGACTAATAATCAAATCAAATCAACTCACATGCGTCATATGCCATCCTCAAATTTTGAATGACACAACCTATACGGATACCACCAAGGGAAGCGGCAATTAAAAATCTTCATAGCATTTCAAACAAGGGCTCTGAACATCAGAAAGACAGCTTCATCAAGCCCACCAAATCAAACCAAACCTGTCACTATGGTTTTTCTTTCAATAATTATAAAGGAGAATTATAAAAGGGATTCAAGACCACCCAAGAATTACCTTGATTACTTAGCAATGCAAAAAGGGTATTTAGTCAATCCCGACATTGGCCAACAAGTCCACCACACTATTACTTTCATGAAAAAAATGAATGAAGACAATGTCCTTGAATTCTTTGCCAATAGACATGCTTCTTCTAACACTCCTCTTAACATCCAATTCCGAGAGAGGAATTTTTTCAAACCTTGGACAACATTAGCCAAATCCCATAAACTAACAAAGTCAGCAACCCATCGATTTAGTCAACAAAAGACCAATGACCACAACTTACCATTCCGCCTCATTGTTGGTTTTAGTTCCCAAAAGGCTAGAAACACCCATAACGAAGTTTCCAGATTCATCTCACAACATTGCTCTAGCTCTGACTAATCCTAAATTACCCCTAGAAGCCCCATCAAAATTTAACTAGAGGAACTCATTAGGCAAGGGTTTCCAACAAGCATTTACTTTGACATTTTTCTTTGCTATTACCCCATGAAAGAGGAGGACTAGCCACTTTCAACAGCAACAGACTAACATATTCCACAATGAAAACTTCATCTTTGTCAAGAAAGAGACTATTCCTTGAAAATGGAATGTTATGCTCCAGCCGAACACCCCAACTAGTGCAAACAAAAGCAGTTCTCTAGATAGAGCCAAGCCCAGATGTAACCCACAACCAACAACAAACATATTTAGCCAAAAAAGCCCAAGACATACCTCACTTTGAAACAAGATTGAACCAAATTGCTTGAGAGAATGGATAATGCAACAATAAATGATCCACAAACTTCAACTCTAGTTTACAAAGAACACACTAAGGAGGACTATGGAAACTCCTCTTCATAAGGTTATCACAAGTGAGTATTTTATTCAATGTTGCAAGCCAAAGGCATTACATTTCTAAAAAGCGTAACTGCTAAGGCGAGGATCGTCAAACCAAGAATCAAACCAAAGTTCGCCAATGGGTTATCACCAAGATTCCAAGAAAGCTTTGCAGCAATGACATCCCACAAATATCAAATTCCAAATGGAGGAGTCACCTAAAATTTAATCTGCAGAGAAAAAGTAAAGGGAACATCACTTCCCCAAATACTTGAGGTGCAACATCTAACACCAAAACTGATGCAGCTCCAAGAGGAATCTTCCAGATAACTTTGCACATAGTACCAAATTTTGGTTAGCCAAATCCTTAACCCCAACACGACCTTGAAATTTATTACAGCAAACCTTATCCCAAGAACGAAGATGAAGCTATTTATCAATGTTCCATGTAGTTTCGGGGACAAGGACGGGGGGTCTAAGTTTGGGGGCGGCAGGGGGACAGCAAGGGGACGGCAAGGGGGGGCAGTGCTGAAATACATATAGTACTTGAAAAATTAGTTATAAAAAGATGTATAACAATATAATTATATAACTGACAACTGTAGAAGCCTAAGTTTCATCCAGAAGTATTCTTGATTTCAAATATGTGTTATGATGTTTTTTAAGATAATAGATTAACATTGGTTTTAAGTTTTTAACATCTATGTAAGACCAAATTAGGTTCCTACAAGATGTATGTTTGATGTTGGAGGATATATGGAAGATATTTGGAGTGGAAAGATATCCCAAATATTGAAGCACTTAGCATATAGTTTGGGTACAATTCTGTCCAAACACTTGGTTTACAAACCAAACATGTTAACTGTCTCCACTCTACATGGGAATTCAGTCATTACCCGCATCATTGCATTCCATGAGATGACGGCTCTTTGAGGCATTCAATCAGGCAGCTCACATGCCTTGCCACTGCTTCCACATTTTGCATACTGTACAGTGTAAATCACTGGAGCTGCACAGGCCCTAGGGTAAATAAAAAAATAAAACAAAAATACAAATACAAATAAAATAAAATATTAAAAATCTACACACCTGGCAGTCTCCCAGAAGTTTCCCTGGGGTCGAGGGGACGTCTGGGAGCCTCCCAAAAGTTTCCCTAGAGTCTCCCTGGCAGAAACGGCTAGGAAACGTTTCCCTCTAGGAGAGACTTCTAGGAAACGGTGGAGAAACTTGGAGATGGTGGGGGGACGGCAGAGGGACATTTCCCAAGCGTCTCCCCGTCTCGGGTGCGGGTGTTTTTTTCGAGGGGACGCGTCCCTGTGGAACACTGCTATTTATCTTCCCAAAGAAAATTCCTCCAAAGGTAGATGCTTTTTGCAGGCAGAGTCTTAGGAATAGCCAAGACTTAAAGACGATAAATCGGAATTGCCCAGAGGACTGCCTTAATCTTGAGAAGGCAGCCGCAAGACTAAGCCATTTGCCACTCCACAAGGAGAGTTTACTTTGGCTGTAATCCACCATATCCTGCCAAAGCCTAGTACAGGACTTACCAATAAAAGCCAGTGTACCCAAGTATTTATGTGGAAGGGAAGCCACTTTGAAACCTAAAATCTCAGAAATTTAGGGTTACAAATGAGGATAAGTATTGAAAATGATGTTTTTTCACTTATCCTTATTAATTCTCTGCCCCAAGACTGCACCATAACAATCCAGCATAGAGTTGAAGATCCTAGCTACTGTAGAAACTCCAAACAGCATTGCATCAGCTATAAATTGGAAGTGTGAAATAGGTGTCATCTGAAGAGAAAAGTAGTTCCAGGTGTACCACGGGGACGCGTTTCCCCCCAAAATATGACCCGTTTCGGAAACGGGGACGTCCCGGGGACGGGGGGACGGGTACTTGGCGTCCCCCGCCGTCCCGCCACCGCCACCAAAGCGCCGCCGGAGACGGGGAGACGGGGAGACGTCTCCAAGTTTCCTTAGGAGACGCCTCCAAGTCTCCAAGTCTCCTTGGGAGACGCCCAGGAGTTTCCTGGGAGACTAGGAGATGTGTTCCATGAAGGTTTGTGTGGCTTTGATGGTCTTAATTTGGGTTTTATTGTTAATGCAAAATGATGTACACCATGAAGGTTTGTGTGGGTTTGGAGGTCTTAATTTGGGCTTGGCGGCGGGGGCTCCAGACGACCCCCCCGTATCTTGCATACCGGATCTTAGTGCAGGCCACGATTCTCGGGCGCCTTGACCCTGGTAAGCATGCTGCCTTGACCTCCGCCTGCCTGATTCCAGCTGCCCCCCTGATCTTACGGGCCCCCTCAGAAGGTACCGCGAAGGCTCTAGATTCTCGAAGGGGCACTGCCCCTTGACCCCACTAAGGGCGCTAACCCTCAAACCCATTAGGGGCATTGCCCACAAACTCCCATTGAATTCATTTGATTTTCTAGGTACTCTCCACTAGTTACCTTCAATTTTACAAAAACAATTTCATTTGTCAAATTTTATTTAGCAATTAGCATTCAAGATATCTTCGTATTTAGATTTAGTATTTCAAATTTTGCTATGTTATAATTTTACTAATTAGTAATTTGAGTAATTTCCTATAGTTTCATTTGAAATGTAATTCTTATACTGTTATACTGTTATACATCCTTTCAAAACTAGTTTTTCAAGTACTATAAGTATATTTATAACTATATCAGCACCACCACCCCACCACCCCGCCGCCGCCGTCCCCCCGCCGTCTCCCCGCCGTCCCCAAACTTAGGCCCTTTGTCCCCCCGTCTCCGAAACGCGTTTCCCCGTCCCCCCGTTTCCCCGTCCCGGGCCGTGGAACACTATGTTGTTAATCAAATGCTACTGTCCTATTGTTGCCCATGTTTGCTAATTAAGTTGAATTAGTCCCAAGCAGATTACTCATACTATGTAAATGTGTTCTTAAAGTTTTCTACCTCTCCCTTTGCAAAAGCACATGTTCCATAAGAATAGGCCTCTGAATAGACTTAATTTGCATTTCACTTTAATAAAAGGACATTACCAAAATGTTATGGACCCACCACATAGTTTAATTTTTCCCTGCATAGTCCATGTTAAAGTACATTTTTTTTCATTATGAGGGTTCAAATGATTGTTTGAAAGAAAAACAATTGAAATAAATATTTTTTGTGCCTACTACTCAAATAAAATTGCTAGATATTATTGAATTGCATTTCATCTTTAAGCTGCCAAGATCATAGAAGCAGATATCTTTAAAATATCATAATATATTCCGTTTTTATTTTTTCAACAAGGTTCCCAACATTTTCTTGAAAATATCATGAGTTTTTCAAAATAGCATTAACCATGACTTTGACCAAAATTTTCACCAAATTGGCAATATATCTCTCGTAATATCACAATAAATTAGTTTCTTTTCTTTTTCTATATAAGCATCAGACCTGCGATTTTTTTGATCATTTTTCTTTGGAACTTTTATAGACAGGTTATAAACCTTGAACAGTGTAAGTAATTGTTAAAATTTCCAGCTGCCACTATTGAATAGCAGTTAGGTCTGTTGCCAAGGGACAACAGCAATTATTTCAAAAATGAATGTAATTATCTACAGTTGTGAAGACACTTGGTATAATCTGGTTTGAAAATCTTGTGAACAGGGAACTTGACTGTTGTTATGGTGATTAGTGATTAGCACTGTTGCCACACTGATGTCATTATTTTGGATTCATGAGCAAAGTCCTTACCAGACAAAACTCTCAAATGATTATGCCAATTTCTATCCTTTGACTTGTCATTATTATTGCATCATAAATGCTAGTACTGTCATTTCTACTTATCAATGGATATTGTTGTTGTTAGTTTATTTGTAAACATGGTTGTATTATTGAGGTCATTGCTTGGAAATTTCCGTTGTTATATATCAGCTATTAATGATGTCATATCAGTTAAGATGTTATCATCAATTATTGTTTTTTGGCATAACTATCCTTCTGTGATTGGCAAGCTTCTTACGATCGTTGGTCAGTAGCATTCTGTCGTTGTGATCTATATCATTCTTGAATCTTGATCAGTATGGTGTTCAGTAACATCATTATGATCAATTAATATGTGCATTATTGCTGTTGTCATCATTATAGGAAATACTGCTGATCAAAATGATTAATATGAAACATTGTTTCTAAGACAAGACATTGTTGTCCTGAAATGCCTGGTATGATTGTTGCCTATACTGTAAACTTAAAATGTATTTGAAGACGATAAGAAAACCATTGTTGTCAATTGTAGTTGCAATTTTAAGTAAAGATTAGTCTCTTGTACTTGATAATTAGACAAAAAGTAGGGTTAACAAGTCTTATTGAACTTAGTTACGTCTTATTGCACAAAGGGATCATTATCATTCTGACAGAATTATTTATTAATATTGCTAAAGAGACTTATACTACAATTGTCTGTAATAAGTGATCTCAAAATTAATGAGAAAAATCCATATTTCAATATTCATGTTGTACACTGTCATTTGCTTTCACTTTCTCACTCTCTATGCATTCAGGATAGCTTTAAATGTTTAAAAAATTACTTCATTCTCTTTTTCTTTTTCTTAAATAATTCTACAATTTATGTGTTCACAATATTTTCCCAGTTTTTTCCCAATTATACACCGAGAAATCAAAATATCTTTATCTATTGGTATACTGAGAAATTCCCGAAAAAGATGTTTGCTTCTACAGTTAAGATTATTGGTAGATATTGTGATTAAAATTTTGCATTTAATAAACGATGACCAATGAAATCAATGGTTGTCAGGGATCTATAATTGCATTTAGGGATATGGTGAAATAAATTTCTTCCCAGCCAAAAATAACAAGAGGCTATGTCTAAATCACCAAGAGCATCATTACCAAGCTACAGGAATCATTAGCTGCCACTGAGATTAAAAACTGAACAATCTCATGAATTGCAAACCAGCGTAAAGGAAAATATCACTTGACATTCTCCTAGAGAATAGAATCAGTTTCAAAAACTTCACAAGAGTAACCACTGACAGAATATTAGTTATTACATAAAATAAACAAGTTAACACACATATTATACCTAGTTGCAAAGAGTTGATCATTGGTTGGATTCAACACAAGGCTTCTAAGTTTTCGCTTGTGCTGACTGGAGATCAGGCTTCCCGAATAGAAACTGATTTTTTCTGGACTTCTGCTACTACGTATGCTTGGAATCAATTCCGTGTGCTCCTTCTGCTCTGAAGCATGAAAAATACTATTGTGAGACTCGCATAACCAGAAAGTAATGTAGCATATAGCTATTTAGAAAGAAAAAAACGTATACTAAAAAGATGAAAAAAAGTAACTGCACCGTTTCCAGAAATCATAAAAAAGTAAAGGAACATGTTGAGTCCATTGATGGTAAGGTTAAAAGATATAGCTCAGATGACATATGTTGAAAATCAAAATATTCCCTGAGAAGAAGCAAAGTCGACACTCAAAAGAGTTACAAAATTACAACTTTCCACAAATTTGAACAGCACTACACAACAAGGATAGAAGTTTCTGTATCTCCTAAGACATACAACAAATTGGTGTTTATTGGCAAAGAAGAAGATAAAACAGATGTGTTTCATACTCTACAAAAACGTAAAAATATGAACCTCATTGGCATGCCACTTTCCAGACACAAACATCCCTAGAAAAACTTTGAGTGTTGCAGTTTAATCAGTGTGTCATGCCCCTGCTTTGATCGAACTACAACAGACTTGCATAAAAGCATATTTGTATTCAAGCCAACCCATTATAGGTTATTCATGTTAAAGATAAAATATATTCCTTAGGAGGCCGACCTTCATTAATTATAGACACCTAAGTAAGGGGCAGATATAAATAAAGAAGGCAGTGATCATGGTCACCTAAATGCAGTGATCATCCTTGTACACAGCAAATATCCTTAGGTAATCAAAGATTCATAAAGGCATCGATTGGTTTTGAAGGGGCAGAGATCAGTCTAAAGGAAGGATGTGTCCCTTACCAAGGGAAGAACTTGATGAACAGTTATGTCTTTTCCTTGATCAACAGTTCTGTCTTTTCCCCACCATGGGGATATAAAAGGAGGCATACTTCCAAAAAAGAAGCATCCATGGAATCAATCAAAAATATATCTGCATTCAGGAAAGCTTGAACAATGTAATATAATCAGATTTAAAGGCAGATATATGAACAGAAAATGAGGACAGAAATATGAAGAGTTTTTTCTGAGTATAGCAGCAAATACATTAATATAATATAATCGGAATTGGAAGAAGAAATACATGGGAAGAAGAAGATGGTTCAAGGAGAGATAGATGAAAACAAATGATAAATCAATAAGGGGAGGAAGTTTAAATATAATTATAATTATATATATATGCATCTGTCCATATGAAGTGATTATTGGAAGATTGAAAGTAATTAGAAATATATATATATATGCGATCATGCAATAATGATGCTTGCAGCAATTATTAATCCTTATTAGTAACTATTCATTTGAATTAATCTATTTGTTTCTCGTTAAGCAATATCTTTTGAATATTAAAAACAGATCGAATAGTACGGCAATTGGAGCAGATCAAACATAATTATCTGCACTCAGCATACAAGGGAAAAAGTCAGCATTTATTAATATATTTGCATCTCAGAATATAGCAATCTTATATTTTAGGAAGTATTGTGGTATGCTCTATCATGATTATTGTGTATAATGATATATTTATTGCTGTATAATCTCTATGAATCTGGATATATTTAGTGTTTGTAATTCTCAACAAGCAACCATGAGGAGGAGTGGGAGAAGTACCAGTAGGGTGAATAGGTACTAGATTTCTTTCTACGTACGCCACTCCATGATGGATGCCCATGTGTCTGCCACTTGGGGCCAAGGGGGTGAGTGTCTGCCCTTGGGCTTAGAAAGGGGAATCTATGGGCCTCCTATTGTAGCTTTTCCCCAATATCTACATGGATTGGTTGTTGGTATGGATTCAATGAGTCTCAATCATAAGAAGGATGGATAGGGAAGGCAGGTACAAGTTTATCCACTAAGTACGCCACCCCATGTTGGATGTTCAAGTGTTTGCCACTTGGGGCCAAGAGGGATGGTATATCTACTCTTGGGCTTAGCATGGATAGCTTCGGACACCTTATCATGTTTCTCATCCAAGCCCTATTATGATTAAACGTCCACTATGCATTATGGATATTGTGTAGTTTATGTTGTTGAAATAGTTATGTATTTTTACATGGTTTAAATAGATAAGACATTAATTATATATGTTTTGATCACATATGAATTATATTTCCAATTATGTCTAACATGATTGCAAGACCTGAACTGATGCAAACAAACAGCGTCTCGCAAAAACCCACAATGCAATGCAAACCCTACTGCAACAAAGAACACTCACAATACAAAAACAAATTCTGATTTTTTAATTGCATCAAATCAACTCATGACAATTACATCAAATGGTAAAATGAAATGCCACCATAGAGCATACAAAAATCTGCACACAAGATTAATGAACCATGGCTCTTCCTGTAGCTTCCTCTCGCTGCCCCAAGCTCCCTTTGTTGCTGTTCAAGCCTTCATACAATTCCTATCCTTCTCTTCTCCTCTCACACATTGGTGTCTTATCTTTTCTTCACTAGTGCTGCTCAAACCTGCAACACAAAACCCACAATGATACCTCTAAAAAGGCATATCTTCTCTTTTTCCTTCCTCCCCAAACTTCTTCCCACGTTTTTTTTCAAAAACCCCCAAAAAATGCATTGAAAATCATCAATTATTGCCCAGAATGGGCTCCCAACTCTCCCCCAAGAATAGCTCTGCATATGCTATGTTTATTCAACCTTAAATGAGGCATTTAAACTTCCAGAAACTCCTCCAAATGCTACCTTTACTCAAGGGCGTTTTCTCTGTTATGGGAATTTTAAAAGCTCTAAAATCTTGATTTTTTTACCTTTTTTATGTTCCAAACGCCCCCATATGATTTATGCAATAGATAAACAATTAAATATGAAATAAAAACTGATATTTGACTTCCATGGCCTCCATGATACCTTTGCAAAATAAAATTAATCAAATTGGTGCTTTGGAAATGTGGAATCAGGTGCTCGCAAGCGAAAAAAATGAAAGTTATCCAATTCGCACAAAAATTGGCGTGCAAGCTTGGAATGGTATCCCATGGACCCCTGCAAAAGGATTTTACTCCAACTTTCCAAAATCATGAGATATTAAACTTTTTGTAATTTGCTAACAATTTTTAACAAACTTTCGACATTAAAATCTCTCAAACTAAAAAATGTATGACTTTAATTCTTTTTGCATATTTCACATGCCACCTCCATGAATGCCCCTACCAAAGTATTCTACTCCAATCCTTATGAGTTTTCCAGAAATAATTTTCGAAAACTGCCTACGAAGCCTTAAAATGACAATCTGACAAAACTGACTTTAAACAAATCTGAACACACCAAGAGCTTTCCAAAGCTGAGAGATGCTACATGAACCCCAAAACAGACCAAAACTCAAACTTGAAGATTGTTTTTGGTTGATGTTGATTACCAATCTACTCGGATGCTCCTGCATCATGAACCAAGTAAGCATATAATTGGTGAGTTATATCCCTAACTAGATTAAATTTTTGACTCTAGGGCAAGATTTAGGGCAATCCCAAAAAGGGACATTACAATTGGTATCAAAGGCTTAATCCTGCTTGCCTGTGGGACAAACCTACTTAACCATTCAATTAGATTAACTATTCAGCCCTCTTCTTAATAAAAACAAGTGGGCCAACATTGCATTTTTATATGTGTGCGCCATTCACATGTATGCTTCATGTATTGCGTGTATTTATATGTATGCTTCGTGTCTTACATGTATTTATATGTATGCTTTGTGCCTTACGTGTATTTATGTGTATACTTTATGTATTACATGTATTTATGTGTATGCTTTGTGTCTTGTATTTATGTGTATACTCTGTGTATTAAATGTATTTATGTGTATACTTCGTGTATTGCGTGTATTTATGTGTATGCTTCATGTCTTACGTATATCTATGTGTTTGCTTCATGCTTGATGTGTCTTCAACAAGTTTACTCTGTGTGTGTTTATGATCACTTAGGCTTAAAAATTATAAAAATGACAAATCTATAAAAGCTTTATCTGTCAAATGCTTCTCGGGTTGAGAAGCACTAACAAATCAGCTTAAAATTAAATTTAGTCTCCAAATGCAATAATGAAGAATTGTAACTATTGAAGTGAAAAGGTGTGACTCCCTCAAACTTGATATAAAAAGGAGAGCATTTCATTTCCATAACATCATTGAAGAATTCAAATGAGAAAAGAACCTTAAGTGAACTAAATCAGGTTCTCAAGAATAGTGATGATGGGAGAAAGGATGTGACCCTTCTAATGTGAAAGGTTGTGACTCTTCAAATGTGAAAGGTGTGATCGTTCAAATGTGGAAGACTGTGACTCCCTCAACAATAAGATATAAAAGGGGAATCATTTCCTTGTGAAGGAACCAGCAATAGGAAATAAATCCATCAATCAACTTGGAATCTCAAAAGGCAGCCATGAAGGGTAGTGACTCATTATTGTGAAAGGTGGTGACTCCTTCAAGAAATGGATATAAAGGAATAAATCTATTCAATGAATTCACCCCACCACCAACATATGCCAAAGAGGGCTAAGTAAATCTAAAATCGAGATTGAAACAAGGATTAAAACCTAACTAAGTACAAAACATGACTGTACATGATTTGTCACAATGTCAAGCTTTTTATGAATATTGAACAGTCAAAGTCATAAATTGTGTTAAGGTACAACTTTCACACAAACAATTAGGATTCAGTAAATGTATTCCTAACATCATAAGGTATCCGTTTTTATGATAAGCATTACCATAGGGTATACTCATACCTGTTATACATAACATAGCAATTCCATGTATGGTTTCTATTGCAACAAGGGAAAAGAGAATTACTTTACTAAGGCAGATAATATCACTTACAGTAATGTTCCTCGCTTTGCACCTTGGGTGAAGGGGAAAGAAGACAAACATTAAACATCACCATTAAGATCATAGATGTGTTTCATGCTTCTAATCCTCATCTTAATATGTGGAAAACTGCCACAGGTTGCTTGAAAAATCTAAGGTCTCAGGAAAATTCACCTATTACTTTACTCATGCATATCCCCCAACAATCACCGTCCTTGAGGTCACTTAATTTGCTGAAAAGACTTAAAAACTCTTCATTAACAACATTTATGCACTAAAAATTAAATATTCGAGCAATCATCCATGCCAAAACAATGCAAAGGTGATGAAGATAGCTCAATTCACAGGAACAATACCGGCTTTCGGTTTTAGACTCGAAAGAGATCTTAGAAAATTTGGGAAGAAACCATTTTGCCACTATAATTTGGGGTCCTCACCGAGATCATTATCAAAGCTTCAGCACCATGAGTGAATACTGTTAATAAATGATGGATGCTATTTTTAATCAATTCGCTTGACGCTACGATCGCCTTCCATACCAGAAACAATGATGATGCATGGATCAGCCGCTATAGTGCAGGCATTGAACTAATATACACAAAAATATTTTTGAGGTCGGTTTCCTGAACCCTTTCTCCCCAATTATTATACCAATTTATAGTAGTCCTGTTCCAAAGGGTAAAAGTCAGGATATCAATGCTGGAGCTTACATGTGCCTTAGACATGCAATTTGTCTGAGATCAAGTACCTTTCGAATTGTTACATACCCAAGTTACATTGTGATACGGATAACACTCAAGGTACCGAATCCTTTAAGTCACGGTGTGGCGGGCCCCATAACCCACGAAATCTCAAGATCATTTTAAACTTCTTAAACTTTTAGGGAAAAAAGAACAACTTGTTTGACTTCGGTGAAAACAATACTTTCGAGATAGCAAAATAATATTGGTGTAATGCGGTATAAAATTACGAAGTGGTAGGCAACTCAAATTGTTTGGAAGTTGGATTAGATCTATGCGTAAATAAAAAATTTAGATCCTTTCATTTTTTTATTGGACTTAATCAATCCAATAATTTTGTGCTTGAGTATTATCTAGAGAATATATACTTAGAAGGCTATAACCTATGAGTCTATGGCAAGATATAAATTGAAAGATGTTGACTAGGATTAAGTGTTACATAAATCCTATAAGCTGTTTTACATCCTCATTAGAAACGAACTCGCCTCAAACTTGGTTTGATGATACTTTATCTAAGGGAAATTGACATTTGATGGTTTAGAGAGGAAGGATGAAACATTTTTTCTATCATCTTAGATTTCAACAAGGGTAATCAAGAATTTGTCTTCATTGCTTTGAATCCTTGTAGTAATAAAATGAGAGAAAACTTGTCTTAAATAACAAATCTTGCCAATTTCCAACTCTTGGTTTTGTTATTAGAAAATAAAAGTCCGTAGGCTAGGGGAATATCAAACAATAAGTGGTCCTCATACGTATGGAGGACACTACTTGGGAAGGAGCAGATATATTTGATCACCCAAATTTGAAATTTCTGTAGGACAAGTAATCTCGGGAAGGGCGGACTGTCATGCCCCCGCTATGATTGAACTACAACAGACTTGCATAAAAGCATATTTGTATTTACAGGCCGACCCATTATAGGTTATTCATGTTAAAGATAAAATATATTCCTTAGGAGGCTGACCTTCATTAATTATAGGTGCCTAAGTAAGCGGCAGATATAAATACATATTAAATAGTCAAGTTAATGAAGGAATATTTAATTAATATGCAGAGAAAAAATAAATTAAAGGAAGGCAACGATTCATATGAGAAGCAGCGATCTAGTATGATTAATAAAGAAGGCAGTGATTATGGTCACCTAAATCCAGCAATCATCCTTGTACACAGCGATTATCCTTAGGTAATCAAAGATTCATAAAGGCATCGATTGGTTTTGAAGGGGTAGCGATCAGGCTAAAGGAAGGACGTGTCCCTTACCAAGGGAACAACTTGATGAACAGTTATGTATTTTCCTTGATGAACACTTGTGTCTTTTCCCAACCATGGGGATATAAAAGGAGGCATACTTCCAAAGAAGAAGCATCCAAGGAATCAATCAGAAATATATCTGCATTCAGGAAAGCTTGAACAATGTAATATAATCAGATTTAAAGGCAGATATATGAACAGCAAATGAGGACAGAACTACGAAGAGTATTTTCTGAATATAGCAGCAAATACATTAATATAATATAATCAGATTTGGAAGAAGAAATATGTGGGAAGAAGATTGTTCAAGGAGAGATATATGAAGACAAACAATAAATCAATAAGGGAAGTAAGTTTAAATATAATTATAATTATATATATGCATCCATCTGTATGAAGTGATTATTGGAAGATTGAAAGTAATTAGAAATATATATATATATATACACACACACAATCATGCAATAATGATGCTTGCAGCAATTATTAATCCTTATTAGTAATTATTCATTTGAATTAATCTATTTGTTTCTCTTTAAGCAATATCTTCTGAATATTAAAAACAGATCGAACGGCATGGCAATTGGAGCAGATCAAACATAATTATCTGCACTCAGCAGACAAGGGCAGAAGTCAGCATTTGTTAATATATTTGCATCTTAGAATATAGCAGTCTTATATTTTAGCAAGAATTGCGGTATGCTCTATCATGATTATTGTGTATAATGATATACTTATTGTTGTATAATCTCTATGAATCTGGATATATTTAGTGTTTGTAATTCTCAACAAGCAACCACGAGGAGGAGTGGGGGAAGTAACAGTAGGGTGAGCAGGTACTAGATTTTTTTCTAAGTACGCCACTCCATGATGGATGTCTGTGTGTCTGCCACTTGGGGCCAACGGGGTGAGAGTCCGCCCTTGGGCTTAGAAAGGGGAAACTATGAGCCTCCTATTGTAGCTTTTCCCCAATATCCACATGGATTGGTTGTTGGGATGGATTCAATGAGTCTCAATCATAAAAAGGATGGATAGGGAAGGCAGGTACAAGTTTATCCACTAAGTACACCACCCCATGTTGAATGTCTGCGTGTCTGCCACTTGGGGCCAAGAGGGATGGTATATCCGCTCTTAGGCTTAGCATGGATAGCTTCGAGCACCTTATCTTGTTTTTTCATCCAAGTCCTATTATGATTAAACATCCACTATGCATTATGGATATTGTGTAGTTTATATGGTTGAAATAGTTATGTATTTTTACACGGTTTAAATAGATAAGACATTAATTATATATGTTTTGAGCATATGAATTATATTTCCAGTATTGTCTAACATGATTGCAGGACCTAAACCAAGTAAGCATATAATTGGTGATTTATAACCCTGACTAGATTAAATTTTTTATTCTAGGGCAAGATTTAGGGCAATCCCAAAAGGGGACATTACACAGTGACAGGCAACATACCTAATTTCCTCTTTGGTTTCCTCTCTTGAGAGTCTCGGCTTTCCACCTGACTTGCAGATTTGGCAGCAGATCCATCTCCCTTTGACTTAGGATTTTCGGACTGAGATTGACTGCGACTATGAGTGACATTTTTTCCACTAGATGTTGGTATTGTCTTGTTGCCTTCAGTTGACCTCATTGATGAACCCATTTTCGGTGCCGCAGAAGGAATTAACATTGTTGGCTTTGTCCGCAATAAAGAGTTGTTACTCTCTTCTTGAGCAGGGCTTGGTGACAAACCTTCTATTTTAACTTTGCTTGGTGAAACACCTTCTGTTTTAACTTTGATAGCTGTGTCATCTGAACTAATGGTCTTGGATGCCTCCTGATTTTTTTGTTTCGGATGTTGTACTTTAGTTAATCGAGCTTCTGCATCTGACAATTTTCGCTTGGCTTCCTCTAGCTGCAGATCCAAAGACAAACCAGTAAGTGACTACAATGATATTTTAATAATTTGAAACAACTATATCACCAGGAAGATCACATCAGATCTCACAAATTACAAAATAGTTTCCTTAATTACTGAACACCATTAACCAATACTTAAAAAACGGAAAATAATCAAAATATTCAACTGACACTTCTTCAGCTCCAAAGTTAACATCAATAGCATAACATTGAACATGAATCCATACCACTAACTGATATTACTAAGCTAGTTACAGCCTTCTATAATTCTGAATGCAATGAAGTTCACAATTATAAAATACTAAAAACCTCTCAAACCGGTATTATTATTCATGAATCATCAAATCTCGATGAGGAAAAAAACAGTTGCATGGTATGCTTGTGTTGCTACTCGTTATAATAATAAGTTAGCTACAAACAAACTGAATACGAACTCAAGATAAATCCAGCCTAACTACAAATTGGGGGCCTCTGGTGGGGTAAAGGGCGGGGGGCAGCCGTGTGGCTGTGGTGGAGGGCTGGCTGGATAGTTGGGGATCAATGGTCTCATTGATTGGACCACTTCTCTAAATAAATATGCAGTATAAATCATGATTATAAAAAGCGCATCAATGATTGAATCAGTTCACTGACAATATGTGCTATATAATGTTCACTATGCATATTTAAACAGGTTTTTTGGGGTTTTGTTCATGCCAAATTTAGTGTATAATCCAACTACTTCTAGGATTCACATGTCAATCGTTTGCTTAAGCTGCGCTTGATCTTTGCATCTCAGCCTTGTCTAGAAGTCTGTATAAGTGTATTTATCGGATTCAGAGAACTATTGGACTCATCATGTATTATCTGGCTGAGATAGCCACTTGATGACTGTATCATATTTAATATAATCATTTACGTTTATTTAAAAAAAAAAAAAAAGACCCAATAGATACAACAAGCTGAACAGAAACTAAGGGAACGCACAAGATTGACCGTTCTCCAGGTTACTTGACATGGCCAGAATATTTATCTCCTATTATAACTTAATCAGTTTCATTTAACAAATTTTCCATTCAGAATAAATTAGTCCAGGACTCAAACAATAAACAATCAAAATTAAGTGATGCAAAAGGAATTGCAAGAAATAGATTACAAGACTATCTTTTAAGGGTTAAACAAATACCAACTTGATGAATGCATCAGAATCCTTAATCGAAACAAAAAAACCTACTTTATTCCAAAATTGCACATTGGTTTCTCAATCAAACCCATTTCTGAAACTCATAAAAAGCATGAAAAATTCCTTCACCTAAATCATAGCATACTAAAAGTCCTATAATTTCTACAATGCTGAGATTTTGTGTATGCCCCTACAAACATTAAAGATTAAAAGGATGACCTGAGCTTTGACATTTTCCAATTTATTGGTCAATTGGGTGACCTCCTTGCGCCTGTGCTCAACCAGAGCCACTATTGCCTCTAGTCCTTCTGCACTTTCGGGAGAAGACTGCCTTCGATGGTTGTTATCGATATGATTGTTGTGATGGTTACTGTTTTTATTATCATCATTGGGTTCCAACTTAGGTCTCTTGAGAGATGTTTCCATTTAGGGTATCGGCAGGTGGATTTTTTAATATTGTGTTCTCCTACAAATCCCAGTGTTGGAGGAATAAATTAATCGACTTCTGCTTCAATAAGATCGCGACCATCCAAATGCAGAAAAAACAGCTCTTAATGAAGAAAAAGCCTATATAAATACCAAACCCTCAAACCAGACTTAGGAGGGAGGGTGTATTTTGTTTCTGTGCACTGCCATCAACGAATATGAAGGCCTGCTGATTGCAGAGAGAATAAAGCACAATTTGTACCAAGAGAATTGGCCAAATGAAATCAAGGAAATCAGTTCATTAATTCAAGTCCATATGTTGAATCTATTGCAGTGAATTCAGAAAATAGGGCAGAGATAACAAGTGCCTATTTTATACTTCCCCGGAACAAGTATAGGGAATTTATGATTCCTAGCTATGAACGAAGGTTATATTAGCTGAATATATATATATATAGATTGTGAATCTACCCTTCATTATCCACCGTGTAAATCCGATTTGAAATCCAAGTAGTTGGTAACGAATTATTTTCTCCAGCCTTCAACGTGGAGACATTACTAAGGAATGGTTTGAAAGCTCTTCAGCATATTTTGATGGCCTAAAGAACATCTATTCGGTCACGTCTTCCCTTAACAATTTTTACCTAGTTACTCTTTAAGAGATATAAGTGCAGGCCCTCTGCCTACTTTATATATTCATTTTATACTTATTTTTCTATTATTGTAATGTTTAATTCATTTTGTTTGGTACACATTAATTCTAATTTTGAATGTGTCACTCACAATAGTATTATTTATGTATAGACATGATCGGTATGAATGATTTAGGATCTCTTCTCACTTGAATGAAGTCATATATGTGACCTTATTTTTTGGATTAGGCTAATGACCTAATCTTATTCAAAATTGAATAATGTTTTATTCATTTTGTTTGGTACACATTAATTCTAATTTTGAATGTGTCACTCACAATAGTATTATTTATGTATAGGCACGATTGGTATGAATGATTTAGGATCTCTTCTTACTTGAATGAGTCATATATGTGACCTTGTTTTTTGGATTAGGCTAATTACCTAATCTTATTCAACATTGAAATATCTTATTATGGAGACTAACCTCTTGAGAATTTGGTTGTCACTCCATCAACTAGTGCACTAGAACACCTCAAGTTGAGCATCTAGAATCTTATATTTATAAGCAAGTAAATGGTCTTTAGTACTCATCAAAAGATCATATTAGAAAGCATTTTTAAATCATTGCATAAAACATTTACATTATAAGATTGACAATGTATCAACATCGACACCATAGGAATTACATCTCTTGTTTGGTGTGCCTTCAATTTTGTTTCAGAAACAACACTTGCACTTGACTTTTTATCAAGGAAGTCAAAAAATCTTCCCTCTACACATAATAAGCTTCATTATGATTTTCAACACAAACCTTACTCAAAAATAGGTATTGAAGATGGGAACATAGGTTACATTATAAAAGATGAATTCATGATAGGTGGACTAGATTGCACAACAAAAATGTATCCCTAGACTAAACTGTGGGCACAATCTAGTCCTCTTCAATTCAAATGTTCGTCTAACATCTGTCACAAGCTCCAAAACACATATCCAATTCTAGAAAATTTAATTCCAAATGACAATCCTTTATTGCTCAATTAGGCATCTAAATTAGTATGAGGTGTGATTTATTCCCCCTTGTTTTGATGAATCAACAAATTTGAACCTAACCTAGTGATTTTCCTTAGGATTTTGGATTCCTTCACTTGTGATTTTTAGATTTGATATTTTCTAATTTTGTTCAATTCCTTTTTTAGTTTTAAAACTTACTTTGCAATCATTTGCTTATATTTTCATTTAGTTAATCATGTCTTAGAGTTGTATGCCAAGAAAGCTATCAAGGCCACATATTCTTAGTTGGCACATCCCTAGACCCAATCCTTCTCTTGTAATGGATCACTTAGATTCTCCTATTGTCAAAAATGTTAATATTTTTTCTATCTTAATTAGGAAAGAGATATTTGACCATGATGAACATTTTAAAAATGTCAAAACTCAAAGAAAGAATGGCATGGCTCATAAGTTGTAAATCCTTAAGCAATATATTATTAGGCTTGATAACAATGTTAACTCTTCAACACTAGTTGAAGATCTCTCTCTTGTCCAAGTCTCGTGGAATTGATTTGCTTAAAGGAATTAGACAAATCCTTGGTGAATTTAACATTTCTCATGATGTTCCATGTCTTTTCTAATCCATTGTCTTTTCCTCCATTCTCCTCTCCCACTCTCAATCCCCCACTTTCCTCACTAGCCTTCCTACTTCCTTCACTCCCATAATATTTTCATTGACTCCATCAACCTCATTCCCTCCACACTCCTCCCATTCCTCACTTTATCATTACTGCCACCTTTGACATCCACCATTGCCCAACAATCTATGTGTAGGATCAAGAAGGAACTCAATGAAGTCAAATTTTGGCTATATAATGTCCCTTCTAATTCCAAAAAATATTGGACACATGAGTTGACACACAATTCGTTGTCATGTGATCTACTAGTTTATCCATTTTCTATGGGATTTGAGTCATATAATGGTAGAGGTGATTACATGGCCTATATTTGAGTCTTTGATGTTATATGCTTGTCACTTACCTATTTTGTTAATACATGGAAATTATATGGTCTATAATGGTTCTTTTCACTTCCTTGTGGTTTAATTCATTTGTATCTTAAGTAAAAAAACTCTTTCATATTCAACACAAAGATTGCTATAAAAGTAATTTTTTCAAGATATAGAATTGTTGGGATATGTGTGTCACAAACCTTACAATCTTAATATGTGATTTATTATTTATGAGACCTCATGGAAAAGGGCCTCCTATTTATGAATTGGTCATTATGTCATTTGTGTGTCTTACTATGAAGTGTGTAAGTGTGTGTAAGAAAACATATTATCATGAAAGATGTGTATGAACATGTCTATGATGAAGACAATGGTGTAAGAGAATCTAGAATATGTGTAAGAGCTTGTAAGAGGGGGTTACATTATTGACTTGACCAAGTTGATCAACTTATGATGCATGTTATGATAGATCATAAGGAATTTTTAAATGGAGTTAATGGAGCCAAAATGGAGTGTCCAACTTGGGGAGTTACATATGATAGCTTATGACATGGTATGACAAGTTTAAGAGAATATTCTATTTATAGCCTATAAAACTAAGGCCAGGGAGGGTGTTGGAATTTTGGCCCATGATTTGGGTGTCATTCTTGGGTTATTGTTTGGGCCCATGTTTTGTAGCTTCATCTATTGTATCTCCTATAAAGTGGATGCTAGAGAAGGAGATTTCATGGTGATTTTACAGGTACCATTATGTTGCCAGAATTTTACCAAATATAATGTTGGTAATACTTTTGTAAGGGCATGTCCCTAAATATTATATTGAAACCTTTACATCAATGATAATACACTTGATTCATACTTTTGAATGTGGATTTTGTAATGGCTCTCCCCATGTAATCATTGTGTTATGGGAGTATTGTTTTTGAAAGGAAATTATAGTAAGATATACCATTTTTAGATAACCCTCATGAGAAAAAATACAAAGTAAGTATTCAAAATCCATAATGTAGAAGAATAACAAAGCAT
>VDFB02040300.1:0-17237 GCA_007258455.2 Sequoia sempervirens | reverse complement strand
GGGAAGGGGTAGATTCCAAAATAATAATAGGAATTCCCCACTCCCACACCTCTTAGGGCTACCTTCATCCCAAATGATTCATCCACTGGGGATGACTATTCCCACAACCTGCATCTATACCAAACTACTAGTACAACTTCTGATAGAGAGTCTACATTACCTGATGAGGATGAGATCTCTGATGATATACAAAGACTTAATCAGCAAATTGCTGCACTAAATGAGAGTAGGAAACAGAGAGAAGGAGCAAAAGAGAAGAAGATAAGAGATGTTATGGATCAAAGGGATGAGCTACGTAGAAGAGTTAAAGAGATGGAATCCATGGATAGATTGGCAGCCCAACAAAATGAGGAGGATACCCTGGTATTGCAAGAAACTTTAGGAAGGATCCTCTCTGACCCCCGAGTTAATAAGATCACAAATAAACCTCAAATTCATAGGGTTGAGGAACATGTTGTTCCTCTTCCTAGGAATACCAATAAATAGCCTCAAAATGTGGACAAAGGTAAGTGTCCTATGCAAGAAAAGAGAGGACATGAAGGAATAAAGATAAATGAAGGAGGTGCTGAGAAGAACATAGATCAAAATAACACTACCTCACTTTTTGATAAGCTAATGAGAGAAAATGAGGAGTTGGAGAAAAAAAAAGGGAGATGGAATTACTTGCAGCAAACAAAGAAATGAAGAGGAAGCTTAGTTTTCTAGAATCTACTTTGAAGTATCTTGTCCCTGATGCTCATAACACATGTGGTCAATTTGTTTCTTCAAACCCTAATAATGGTGATATAAGCTTACCCAAAGATAATCCTTCTAGCTCCCTTCCACCCCCTAGAGGTCATGAAAAGCCAAGTTATTTTGTTGATCTACAAGAGGCTCAAGGTCAGCAAATGTGCCATCAAAAATGAAAGACAAAGAGACACCGATAATCAAGGTGAAGAAAGAAGACTGTGGGAAGAAGAGTGACTCATATTGATGTATGCTGCAGTTATGTCTTTGATAATATCACCGGGTTACCCAAACCTTGTAATTTGATAATGCTAGGAAACATGTGCCAAAGTTTGCAGCAATGCTATCACAGAGATCACTTAAAGCTTTTCAAAGTTTTTGAAGGATTCTGCTATGGAGGAGGATGTAGCCATGAAATACTTCATGCAGCCTCTAACAGAGGATGCAAGGGACTCCGTATAGAAGTCCTACCGATTTAAGCATTGACTCTAAGAACTCCCTTCTTTAGAATTTTTAGATAGCAAGAGGCACTGTGACTCTACCCTAGGTCTGCGCTCGCATGATTTCAATAACATCACAAAGGGAATACAATGAAATGGCTAGTGAATTTAATGCAAGATTCAAGAAAGAAATGCTTAAGGTCCCTGTTTCTATCTAGCCTAATGAAAAAGCATGTTTGGTGACTTACTGTAATGCATATGACACCAAGATGTGCTACTTGCTAAGAGATAAAGATCCACAATCTTTGCAAGATGCTTACAAGATGGCTATAAACATTGAAAATAATAGAAGAGCATCTAGTAAGTTGGGTAGGAGAGATGATCCCAGGCTTACCAAGGCTTCTAAGCCTTCAAATGAAAAGGTGGTCAAAGATGCAGCACCAGATGACAAATGGGATCAATTTTTGAGTTTGTTGCAGAAACAAGCAAATTCTAAGAGGCCCCAATTTTAGAGGAATGAGAGGCCCCCAAGGTTGCAAGACTACCCATACCACACCAACTGGAATAATGGGAGGCCTATCCCAAATAATCAAAGGAACTTCCATGGAGTACCTAATCCATTGCAAAAGAATACCTCAAACATGGCAAACGATTTGCCATGGTGTGATGCTTGTGAAATTCCACACTCCTCACATTAGTGTGCTATTGCAACCAAGGCAGTGGAAGAGAAGCAAGGTAGTTATGAGGAAGGTGATTATCCTGGTAACCCTAATGAGACTTTGAATGTGTTCATGACCAAGTCATATTTGGAGTATGAGGAATATTCCTCTGACTGTGGTGTTGATACAAATGAGATAGATATGCAAGGACAAGAAGGTCTTCTTCATCAGCAGCAAGTATTTTCTGATGGAGAAGGAGACGATTAGTTCACTGCTTACAACCTTGAAACCTGTGGCATTTCTCTGAGGAGACCTTCTAATGAAGAGATAGAAAGGTATGCAGTTGTATTGGCCACCAGAGCTCAGGCTAGAAATGATATTCACCTCAAAAATAGGGTGGTAAAGGCTAATCTAGGTCACCAAGGGGGAATATTCATTAAAGAAGGTGATACTGATCCTAAAGGGACTGGAGTTGAAAACACAAAAACTAGTACCAAAGGTAAGGAAGTCAAAGAGCCAAGAATTTGGGCTAAAAAGAATGACAAAGCTAAGATAACCAGTGAAGCTACTTCATCAGATACGAAGATGAAAGAATTGAGCCCTGCAAATCAAAGTAATGGTAAGAAAATAGATGCATTGACTTCTCATGAAGTTATATTCCTAGAAATTCCAAGTTATGCACTAGTTGACATGTTTCAGGTCCTATCTCAGATAATGGTCATAGCCTAGCTTCTTGAGATGATGAGGATTGATGACCATAAGCATAAAACAATGGCGGTCATCAAGAGCATTGCTGGGAATAATCAACCCAAAATGGATGCTCAAATACCTGAAACAAGTGCAGGCTAGGTGAAGGATGTTACAGCTAGACTGAATATAGATGAGAATCCTAAAGTCTATCTAGGAACTACAATCACTGCTAACCCTGATTTGGTCAACCCTTTCTTTCTGAGCCTGATTATCAATGGAAACTTTCTCAGAAATTGTATGATTGATTTAGGTGCCTCAAATAATGTGATTCCTATTAAAATCATGGAGGAAATGGGCTTAAAGGTGGATAGCACTTATGGAAAATGCTTTGCTATGGACTCAATGGAGATCCCTTTGATTGGAATCATAAATGAAGTATCATATAGACTGGAAGCTTGCCCTAAGAAGGAACTTGTCATGAGTGTCATAGTAGCTGACATCCCTCCAGCATATGGAATGCTACTGTCAAGGAAATGGTGTGCTTCTATGGGAGGAAGTATACAATGTGACTTATCCTTTGCTACCTTTTCCATCGATCAGAAGGATGTTAAGATTGCCCAGGAGTCAAGGTCTAAGCGTATGATTGAATCTGCTGGTAAAATAGAAGAACCTCCACTCATCAACTTTGTTGACACTGATATGGATACCTTTCGAGTAGAGGAAGTAGAACAAGAGGATGGAGAGACCAAGTCAGTACCAATAGTCAAAGAAGTCATGCAAACTACCTTAGAAGAGTCAGTATGGACCATGTACTTTGATGGAGCTTGTTCCAAGGATGGCTCTGGTGCTGGTGTCTTGCTGGTATCCCCACAAGGTAAGACCTTCAAATATTCCTTTCTACTCCAATTTGCATGTACGAACAATATAGCTAAATATGAAGCCTTGTTGCTTGGCCTAAAAATTGCCTCTAAACATGGTATAAAATCACTAAGGGTATTTGGTGACTCAGAGCTAATTGTTTCTCAAGTCAGATCTAGATTTGTCACTAAGGACAAGCACTTGAGGCAATATAGGAATGAAGTGTGGGATACCATTGAGGCATTTGATGCCTTCGAAATAGATTGGATAGAAAGAGGGAAAAATGCCAAGGCTGACTTATTGGCCAATATAGCTGTAAAATTGGATGAAGTGACCTTCAATGGCATCTCTGGTATTGAGATACAAATTAGGCCTATAGTGCCTAATAATTTCTACAATTGGCAAGTGTTCCAAGATGATAATGATATCTTGAGATTCCTGCAATGTGTTGACCAATATGAGCATCAAGAGATTGATTTTGGCTCATATGTGGTAAAAGAAAATGGTAGAGAGACCTTGTTTGGGAATGAAGTAATTCAACTGAAGAGAAATAAAATCCCAAAAGGGCTGGTAGTTTTGGAAAGAATTTTTGAAGGACCAGACAAGTCCAATACAAGACAAGAAGCTACCCATAAAGAAGACCTAGAAGAAATTAATCTAGGGACTGATGGTGCACCAAAAAAAGTATACATAGGCAAGAAGATGAAGCCTCATGTAAGGAAGATGTTGATCACCCTATTGAGGAAATATAGGCACGTGTTTTCCTAGTCTTATGATGAATTGAAGGCTTACAGGGAAGATTTGTTCCAACATGAAATTCCCCTAAAGCCTAATGTGAGACCATCCAGGCAGAAGCAAAGGCCTATCAATCCAACCTTGAAATCCAAGATGCATGAAGAACTAACAAAATTGAGTGATGCAGGGATTATTAAGCGTATAAGGAACTCATCATGGGTGTCAAACCTAGTTCCTGTAAGAAAAAAGAATGGTGATCTCAGGTTGTGTGTGGACTTCAAAAATTTAAATATTGCATCATTGAAAGACAACTATCCACTCCCAAACATGGAGGCTATGATGTAGAAAGTGACTGGATGTGAATTGATGTCCATGATGGATGGATTCTCTGGTTATAACCAAGTCATGGTGAAAGAATCAGAGCAGTACAAGACAACATTCACCACACCCTAGGAAACTTATGTTTATGTGAGGATTCCTTTTGGCCTAATTAATGCTGGTGCCACTTTTCAAAGAGCCATGGATGTGGCCTTTGCTAAGTTTTTAGACCTATTCCTTGATGTTTACCAAGATGACTTGACTGCTCACAGCAAGAAGGAAGAAGACCACTGCTCGCATTTGGAGAAGATCTTTGTCAAGGTGTTGGAATATGGTATTTCCTTTAATCCCAAGAAATGTGCCTTTGGGGTTAAGGAGGGCAAGTTACTGGGGCACATTGTCTCAAAAGATGGCATCAGAATTGATCCAGAAAGGATAGCAGCCATTGATAAGATCCAACCACCAAAGAATGTCAAGGGAGTACAATCTTTCTTTGGTCAAATAAACTTCTTGAGAAGGTTTGTCACAAACTTCGTAGAGATTAGCAGACCTATCTCCAAAATGTTGAAGAAGAATGAGAGGGTAATCTGGTCAGAAGAGCCATTAAAGAGACAATAAAAGATGCTCCTATGTTGAAGACACCCGACTATTCAAAGCCTTTCCAATTGTTCATGTTTGCCTCTTTTCACACTATAGCAGGGGTGTTGTTACAAAAGAATGATAATGGTTTCGAGCAGCCCATAGCCTTCTTCAGTAAGTCTTTACAAGCTGCAGAATTGAAATATGACATAAATGAGAAACAGGCATATGCACTAGTCAAGGCTGTCAAAGCTTTTAGGCCTTACTTAATGGGAGTTGTCATAATTGTGTATGTGCCTAGTGCAGCTATCAAAGACATTTTCACACAACAAGAAGTGTCAGGAAGGAGATGCAGATGGATTAATAGAATTCAAGAGTTTAACATTGAGGTCCAAATCACTAAGTTGGTGAGGGGACAAGGATTGGCCAAGCTTATGGCCCAAGCCAATTTGGAAGCCAATCAGATAGACTCACTAGAAGAGGAAAACAGATCACACATATGTGATATGGAACACTCTGACTGGTACAAGGATGTGATCTATTATCTGCAGAAGATGAAATGCCCTGACAATCTGAGTGAAAATGAAAAGAGAACGATAAAGATACATGCTATCAAATATGTTATCATACAAGGAAATTTGTGGTGGAGAAGTACAGAAGGAGTCATGCTGAAAAGCGTGGATCAGAATCAGGGATTGGAACTTCTAAAGGAAACACATGGTGGAGCCTGTGGAGGACATTACATGGCCAAAACAACTGCACACAAGGTAATGAGGGATGGTTTTTGGTGGCCTACTATATTTAAAGATGCCCATCAATTTGTGAAGACATGTGATGCTTGTCAACGTTTCTCTGGTAACCTTCCTCTTAGACCAATTGCAGTGCAATCTCCATTCTAGACTTGGGGCATTGACTTCATAGGTGAGATATCATGCAAATCTAGTGGAGGCCACTCTTGCATATTGGTAGCCACTGATTATTTCACCAAGTGGGTGGAAGCAATCCCAACAAATAAAGCAACTAGCAGAGTGGTGATCAAATTTTTGATGAATAACATTTTGACAAGGTTTGGATGCCCAGAGAGAATTGTATCTGATAATGCTATGTGTTTTAGATCTGAGGAGTATACTGAATTTTGTGAAAGATATGGTATCTAGATCTCCTACTCATCACCATACCATCTGTAAGGAAATGGACAAGTTGAGTCAAGCAACAAGAGCTTGATGAAGATCATCAAGAGAATCTTGGATCAGAATAAGAGAGCTTGGGATTCTAAGTTGAAATTGGCTGTCTGGGCAGACAGGGTGACTGTGAAGAAGGAAATCGGTTGTGCCCCATTTGACTTGGTCTATGGCATAAATGCAAGGTTACCCCAAAACAACCTGATAGAGATGTACAAGTTTATCCAAGTTTATGATGATGAAATTGACACTGAGATGCAATTGAGAATGGATGCTCTCACAGACCTAGATGAGACTAGAAGGGATGCTCAAAGGAGAAATGCCAAGTTGCAAATACAAGTGAAGAATGTGTATGAAAAAAGGACAACTGCAAGGAATTTTGAGAAAGGATATTTGGTCTTATTATGGAATGCCAAATTGGAAGATGTGGGAAAACATGGAAAATTTGATGCAATTTGGTTAGGTCCATTTGTGATCAGCATCAAGTGGGGAGAAGATTCATATGTTCTTCAGGCTCTGACAGGTGAGATTCTTGAACTGCTAGTTAATGGATAGTTCTTGAAGTTGTACTTCTCTTGAGGTATCTCTTTTCCATGAACAGTAGCTTAGGGTTTGCTTTCCATTTTGTTTTCTTGTTTGTGTCTACTGGCTCTATCCGGGCCAGTTCCTGGTTGGGTATGGTATTTTCTGTCTGGTCTTCTCTCCTAGTGATCATGATTCTTGCTATGCCCACCAGGGCATACATCCCCCAAATGGAGCCTATGTTAGTGTCATTTCTAGTTCTCTCATTGTCTAGTTGTGTACTCTTGCTTTTCATGATATAACTTCAGTTATGGGGTGTTTTTCATTTTGGCACATGGGTCAAGTGGGCTCCCACAAGGGTTGAGGTCAGTGTGCTAGGGGTTTGTTGGATCTCAGTTGTGATCATGTGGTTTTCCCTTGATGTCAAAGTCCTTTTCAGTATGTTCTCATTGTTGATTTGTCTCAGAGTAGTTCTCCTTGCACATCACAGGTTTTGGTTGTTTGAAGAGTCTTCCCGATCCAGTTTGAAATGTCTGAGTTGCCTATCGGCAGGACATTTCAATTGTCATGGTGATTGTATTTAACATTCAGGCTGCTTTCGGTGTAACATTAGCATTGTCTTGGCGATCAGCTCAAGAAAGGTTATTTCGGCAAGATTTTTCTTTGGTTTTGGCGACAAAAAGTACTCTCTATCGGCTTATGGTATACAGCCGGGATAAGGTCTTAGCAAAGATATATTGTTTCCCCGACTAGTGCTTGTGGATGTCTATCGACAAGATATTCACGTGGTTTTGGCGACTAAGGGTGATCGTATCAGCAAAGGTTGTGGCTATCGAGGTGGTGTCTCACCAAGTTCTATATGTCTCCTCGACTTGTTCACATGGAACGGTTCGTCGATGTGAGTCAGTTGGTCGGGCTAACGTCTCGCCGAATTCAAAATGTCTCGGCGACGGGTGCTCTTTGGGTTTCCTTCAATGTAAGTTAAGTCTCTTGGTATGAGGTCTCAGTGATATTGGTTTGTTAAACTAACTGAAAACATAAAGGTAATCTCTTCAGTAGGAGCTAAGGTTTTTGGCGAGAGGTCTCGGTGAGTGACCTTCGGTCTCGCCGATAAAACATAAAGGGTCTTCATCGGCATAAGATATAGATTGTCTCAGTGACATCAGATGAATGGATAAACACTTTGGTATGACTCCCTTTAGCCGTGGTGGCTTTGCCAGGATGTCTTTCAGACTTGGTGGCCTCTTGCCGACTATGATGAATGTTCGATATAACATGTTCTCTTCAGCCAAATGTCTCCCTAATCGGATGGTGTTTTGCTGATATGATTAGCTTTTCGGTGTATCTTTTTACAGATCATTTGCTGTCACCCTGAGGTCTTCCTGACACCGCTTCCTCTTGCCAATGGTGCTTCTTGTTGGGGTGTCGACATGATCTCCTGCTGATTGTGCCTTCTCTCATTAATGTGGCATTGTTGTCACTGTGATGTTTGGTTGAATGTGCTCGGTCTTGTCGAATGGTATGTTTGCTCAATGAGACATTGGGTTCTTAGTGTGTTGTCTTCCTGACTCCGTGGTGTCACACCGACTGGTTTGCTGGAAGCTGAGGCCAACATGGATTGAACCAGGGATGCATTTATTGTGGTTGGTCACTTGGCCCGTGGCTCAAGATTGGTGATAAAGATTTCACTGTGGATTGGCATGATGGCCATGATTTGGTCCTAAGCCTCGAAAGCTGGTGCGAGTTGGTGTGGCAAAGGTGAAATTAATTACAGAACTAGGGCAGCGGGTTCTCTAAGGTGGATAGGTGGTTGGGACGGATGGCTTCTATATTTGTGGCCTCTAGATTTGTGATGATCACACCCATGGATTTCTTGGATGGCATGGTCTGTGTACCTTCCTAGTTTGATTGTCATGGCTACCCATCCCTATACTTGCTTGATTTGACCAGATTGTGTGACATTCTCCCTGTTCCCCCTGACATGGGCCTTCAAGATGATTCAGATTAGTTGGTGGAGGTTTGTGGCTGAGTTGTAGGATATGCTTCCATGTTAGCTAGGGTTTCTGTTGGTGTCCACATAGACTCATGCTGACTGGTGACCCTGGCTATGTAAATGTAGTTTCTTTCCACTTTGCAGGGGTTTGTTTTTTTGTTGAAAAATTGTAAGGGAACCAGTTATCTCTAGTTGGGTAGCTAGGGCTTGATTTGAAGCGAGAACACTTAGGGTAAATTAGATTATTGTAAATCTTTGGGATCTAGGGCATATTTCACTGAATGTAAGGTTTTTGGATGTAAATGGAATCATGAATATGATTGATTGAATTTAGAAATCTCTCCTTGTAATGGTGTGTATGAAATTTTAATGAAACTAAATGATCAAGGATCATTTCATTTGCTAGTTCTGGTTTATGCTCTTGTTTAAGGAATGAGTTAAATTACATTAATTAATCTAGAGTTTTCTATGCATTATTAAGGGATCTGATAAGAAGTTTGATAGATTTAATCACTGGTTTATGAGTTAATAATGTTAACTTCATTAAGACTTAGATTTCGAGAGTAAAATACCCCTTCTGTTGCACATTCTCATGACTCCTTGCCCAAGGATATTGGCACTGATCTGGTGATAGTTTTTATATCTTCACTAGCCTGGTTGCTCAATCATATAACAATCTTTTAATTAATCAATTATGTTCTAATGTTACACAATATCTGTTTTATCATTTTCAATGTGATATACACTGCTTGTTCAAAGGTTACCAACTTTGAATGAACTTTGTTCTGTCACATACAGGGAGATTGAATCTGCTTTGTTTAAGGGATTACCCCCTGGGTCTTGTAGAGCTCGAAGTGAAGGAGATAGCAGCCACAAGTGTTGCATCTCGTTAGTTGGCCACCTATCTAGCAAGCATACAAGCATTGAGTGTGGCAAGCTCATAGGTGCTTGCTTAGACCTATTGGTTAGTTGTTTCTTAAGTAAGAAAACAACCAACATAACCTTTCTTTCTATCATATAAGTAGTACCATGGTCCAAGGTATTCATTAGGGAGATCCACGATCTTGAGCTTAGGCCTATGCCAAGGAGGAATCATTGGACTTCGTGGATAGCCACCGAGCTGACTCATCCAATACTCTTCCCAAGAAAGGGGAGAGGACGAGGTAATCTGGGAGAAGGAAACCTGCTCTTTACCTTTATGGGAAGGAGAGGGAACTGGCATGGAATTCTCCTTTCCTTTCTGGGAAGTGGGAGTAGTCGTTACAAGCTATTCCTTCTCCTCTTGGGAAGAGGAGGCAACCGGTTGTTGTATCATAGGAAGGGTTAGTTTTGGCTGTCCCTTTCCCCCAGTTTTATACTTTACATAATTCTTATAAATTATTTCCATTCTTAGTGGAAGTGGACCAATTGGGAAGGGCCAAAAGTGATCCAACGAATATCCACCATCGGACACCAAGGGCTAATATCTAGTGTCATGCACTACATGCACAACACCTTTGTGGGAGAATTTTAAACACTTATGAACAATGAAGGTGATTCCATTCATGGAAGCTAGCCAAGGTATTCCTAGCTTCATCCTGAATAGGTTCGACTCTAGGATGACATTGAAAACTATGTCAACAGCCCTGGGTCCAACCAGGATGGACAAAGTTATCGAGCTATAAGGTTTGAGACACATAGCATCATGCGTATAGATGGTAGAATATTTTTCTTCATATTTTTCCTTTTGTGATGAATTTAATACTAATGTCTCCTATGTGATAACATTCACATGGCTCATGGGGTCTACCAAGACTCCTATCACAATGCTACCATTGAGGTGAGTGGGAATATAGAAAGGTGAGGGTTTATTGTTTAAGGGAAAATCTTGTTATGTGAATGTTATGTCTGACAAACTAAGTACAGGTAGAGCAGTAGAAGTCACCGTGACCATATTGACATAGTCCTTAGGTTGAGTAACAAAATTAGTGGGATCTATAATCATGTTAGTAGAGTGTGACGAAAATGGATCTATGTATATCTATAGTTCACTAATAGCTTTCACCACTGATTTGTTAGCATTTTGTTTACTCCCATCGAGATGAATGGCACCATCCCCGATGCATTTCTATATCTCATGATGTAGGTGCATACATCATTCAGTGTCATGTCAATTAACTTGATGGTACTGATAATAAGTGCTCCCATCATACCAATTAGGGTAAGAGTCTTTAACAGGCTTATGACTTGGCAAGGTTACGATCTTATCCTTCATCAACTTCTACAAGATAGAAGGATAAGATTTTGATAGCTTTGTGAACTTTCAGTTACATTTGAGGCCATTGTCATCGGCAGTGGAAACTACATTCATAATGGTCTTACCTTTTCTAGAGATTGATATGATGGACTTTCCCTCAGAACGGGAGCGCGAGGAGGATCCCCCAAACTGAACCACCATCTACTGGTATTCTCATAAGGCTACACACAAGTGTGCAAAAGAAGGGTATTTCATAAGGGAGAAATTATCTTTCCAAGGCCTTTGTAAGTTCCCTATGAATACCTTTTTCATGTCAAAATTAGGCAGCTGATATGAGATTTGTGAAAAGAGCGCTTGGTAGCACGCTATGAAATTAGTGATTTTTTCATTATCTCCTTGTTTACATTGGACAAGATCTGAAAAGGTCATCTTCAACCTAATGTTTTCTTGAAATTGTCTAAGGAATTGATTCACAAGTTGGTCAAATGAGAAAATAGAGTTTTTAGGTAAGGAACAGTACCACTTGAGCATTATGTCCTTGAGAGATCGGGGAAACAGTTTAGCCATCAACACGTCGTGATGGAAGAATTCTATGCACAAGGCATTAGAGGAAGACACATGTGTTTGTGGATCTCCTTTACCACCATACTTTCCAAATTTAGGGATCTCCATTCCTTGGGGGAAGGGAGTGTTCAAGATCACAACCGACAATGGGTTGTGTCAGAAGAAATGCTGGAAGATAGGCTAGGCAGAGGCTTGGGAAAGGCTTTCCAACTGGCTCTGCATCTTACCCATATTCTGAAGTAGGGTTTTCAAAATGGGATTGTTAGAAGATAGAGGGCCAGAGGAACCTCCTCTAGAACCACTGCTAAATCCACCTCTAGAATCAACCCCATTGTGACCTCCGCTAGAACCACTACCAGAGCCACTGCCATAGATAGGGCCTCCGCTGGGGCCACCACCATGACCTCCACTAGAACCGCCTCCAATAGCACCACCTCTGCTACTGAATTCACCACTTCTATCAAATCCCCCACTACTCATCTCACCAAAACCTCCACCACTAGATGTGATAGGGGGGTGAAGCTAAAGCCCAAGGGGACCCTATTTACTTTGATAGATTTAGGTTGTTCGAAGATAGAAGGGATATTGATAGAGGGGACCACATCAGCCATGTAAATGAATGTGGGAGGCATCGATACTCCTAACTATCACTCATGCTCTTCAAAAGTAGCTCCTTGTGTAAATATAACATTATTCGAGGGAGCACATACTTTGGAAAGGCCAAGGAGGCTAGTTAGGAGCTCTATGCCTATTTTATCTTTATCCATCAGATTTTTTAACTCACTAACAACCTAAGTGGCTCTAGCCATCTTGAGATTTCTTTCCAAGTGATTTTCTAAGTTGCCTAGTCCTTTAGCAAGGGCAGAGACATATTCTAAGTGAATTTGAATGGCCTCATGCTCATCTACTGACGATGGTGTAGGAGATGAAAGGGGAGTGGGAACATGATTGGTTTCGTCAATGAATCCCATCTCGTTCCTCAAAAAATACTCCTACACAGCTAGACCAACAGTGGGACCAGAGAAAAGGCCTATAGTGAAACCAATAGAAACCTTCATATTTTCCATCAGGATGTGTCATATACTTCTCCTTATGATATACCCAAAAGTTGTAGAATGGGTTGTGATGCTCATAAACCTTCACAACACTTAGGAACACAACAGTCATGAAGTACATGAGAGAGGTATCAACACCAATGGATGAACAAACATTGGTTCATGTCGGGTTCACAAAAAATGTAAGAGGGAGGGACCACCATGTGCAAGGCCCTAGGTCATGGATGGCCAAGATGTAGAAGGCTTCCCTAAATTACCTTAGTTTAATAGGGTGTTAGGATATGCGAGAAAATAATGATGAGGACTATGAGTTCCTTTAACCACTCTATAGACCTGAAAGGAAAAATGGGGTTAGGCAAGACAGTTTTCAAGTTCAACACCACACCTCAGGAAGATCTTTTCCTAAGGATGAAAGAACGGTCCTTGGATGACAGTGTGCCACACAGACATCTGCACACCACATGGGTGTCCCTGACAAAAATTCCTCCATCGATGCTCAAAACAAGTTACAAGTACAAAAGCAGTGGGCTTAGGTGGATTTAATCCTCTGAACTTGGTTTTCTAAAGTGGAGAAGAAAAAAAGGGAATTTCATAAGGGGTGCAAATTCACTCCTATACACAAGAAAGCCAAGATCTAGATCACCAAATGGCACAATTAAGCATCCAAGCACCAAAACCGCCTAAATATGTCCCTCCACATAAATAGGGTGGTAATGTCAAGTCACATGGAACATCTCAAAGCACAGGTGCCATGAGTACTTCAAAAGTATCTCATAATACCGGTGGTAATCCAAGACAACACACTTAGCATAATGTTCCACTACAAGGGTCCCAACCCCCAAATGCTAGCAATATTCCTTTGCACTATCCACCACCAAGCCAAGAATATGCCCCACAACATCAACATGTGCCACATCAAAATGTATACCCTCAAAAACACATCCAACAAAATGTCTATCATCAGCCTCAACATGGATACCAATACCACCCCAATCCACCACCTCTGAATTTGCACCCACAAAACCCTATGAGCACATGTAGACAATTCAATTTAGTAGGGCACCAATTATATCCATACCCAATCGACAACAATTGGAGAAATATAGTTCCCAAATTCACTAGGAATAATGTGATATTAGTTGAAGAACATATCAGGAATTTCAATTCCTTTATACAAGATATTGGTATGGAGTATGAGGATGTAAATATGAGATTATTCATGATGTCCCTAAGTAAAGAAGCAAGGGATTGGTTCAATGGTCTACCTGATGCTTCAATTGATTCTATAGAAGACTTTCAAAATCAATTTCTAGAAAAATATGGGAATCAGTATGCCCCTGAATTTTCCTTTCATGAATTAATAAGTATTCAAAAATACCAAAATGAGTTAGTTTATGACTTCAATAAGAGGTTTTCCAAACTATACAACAAAATACCACAAGGTTCCAAACTGATTGATCCAACAGCTTTAAGTATTTATTTAAAAGCCTTTGATCCAAAAACAAGGTATGAACTCATAAACAAATGCCCTAGAAGTTTAATTGAAGCACAAAAGACAACATTAACCATTGAAAACAAGAGAAAGGCTATAGGGATGATGGGAAAAAGGTTCAACCTTAGGGTTACCCAAAACTCTAATAATCCCAAGAATAACCAAGAGAATTCATATAGAAATGAGAGACCGAGATTACATGATATGCCATACAACACAAATTGGAAAGATGGAAAACCCATAACTAATAGGCTGAAGTATAAAGAAACCCTTGATCCCTTAAAGAAAAAAGGAGCCTACATGGTTAATAGCAATCCTCGGTGTCAATTTTATAAGTTTCCCCATTCCCCGGATCATTGAGTTGTAGTACAATCAATACAAGAAGAAATTCCATATGACAATGAAGAGGAAGATCATACAATATATCTAACTTCACATACCCTACATCCAGTTGAACAAGAATATTCATCCTCAAGAGATGAAGGCTATGAGTATGATGTAAACAACCAGAGGTACAATATTCACATGACAAAAGAATAGGTCTTGTCTGATAAGGAGAATAAAAGAAATGATGAATCACATCCTCCTTATATAACACCTAAGTCAAGAAAGTATAAATTAAGGAGGCCAACTAAGGAAGAAATCAAGGAGTTAACTATTGTTGTAGTAGAGAAAGAAAAAAGCAACTATAGGTTAAGAAATAGAATGACAAATGCAAATGAAGGCACTCTAAGAGGATTGTTTGTGAAAGATAAAGAGACAATGCAAGAAAAACCAAAGAAGGTAGAAAATAATTAACCTAATAAGAACAAGAAAAGGCGTGTTCCTAAAGAAGAAGACAAGAAATTATACAAGAGCAAGTAGAAACATGATGAAACAAATAAAAAGGAGAAAGAAGAAACTAAAGGAGAACCACTAGAACAAAGGAGGACAACCAAAGAAGAAAATGCCTCTTCATTTGATTTCACACAAGAATTGTCTCAGGTAAAGATGTCTTTGCCACTATTGGAAATGATGAAGATAAAAGAATATAGAGATATTGCTATTCAGTTAATATCCAATGGAACCAATAAAAACACAAGCTTGGAGAATAAAGAAATCACCAAGATCAGTAATGGTAGGTAAGGAGATGTAAAATCCCTTGAGGTTTGTCTAGGTGATACATTGATGAATCCCCGACAAGTTGATCCATTTTTTACCACATTGCTCGTAAACAACAAATTGGTGAGAAATTGTATGATTGATTCAGGAGCTACCATTAACATCATGCTAGTAGGGGTAGTGAAACAACTTGATATGTGGGTGGACACTACTAGTGGTAAATGCTATGCTATGGATAGTAGGCATGTTCCTATGGTAGGAATCATGAAGGATGTAGAAGTGAAGTTAGTTTCTTATCCACAAGCAACATACACAATTGACATAACTATAATAGACACACCCCCTCACTTTGGGATGCTCCTATCAAGACAATGGACTACTTTAGTGCGAGGAAATGTGCAATTTGACTTATCCTATGCCACAACACCAATAAACAGTGAAGAGGTTAAATTGTATAGAGAACCAAGAGTGAACCAAATTGTGGAATATGTTGATCAAAATTAGATAAATTTCTTTTGTGATGTGGAATTAGGAAGTTTTAGAATAGAGCATTCACAACATGAATTGTTGAATATTGATCTAATTGATAGGGATGTTTCCATGAATGAGAATGGTGTATGGAAAATGTATTTTGATGGAGCATGCAATAGAGAAGGAAATGGAGTAGGAGTGGTTTTCATTTCACCTAAGGGCACAACATTCAAATACTCATTCTTGTTAACATTTGAATGTAAAAATCACATAGTAGAGTATGAGGCCTTGTTGATTAGATTGAGAATGGCTATCAAACACAAAATTAAACTATTGATTGTTTTTGGAGATTCTGAGTTGATTATCTCACAAGTGAGATCAAAGTATGCTACAAAAAACAAAAGTCTAAAGCAATACATAAATGTTGTATGGGACACCATTGAATTGTTTGATGCTTTCTCTATTGAATGGATAGATAGGTCCAAGAATTTAATGGCATATTTCTTGGTGAATGTAGCTTTGAAGAGAGATGATGTCACTCTAGCAATAATTTCGCAAGTTGAGCTCAAAACAAGACCCGCAATCCTTGATAATATTTATAGTTGGAAAGTTTTTAATGATGATACTAATTTTATTAAGTTCTTACATTGCATTGATTAGTATGAAGCCCAAGAAATTGATTTCAATGCATTTGTGGAAGAAGTATATGGCAAGCAAACTCTATTTGGAAAGAAAGTTGTTCAACTTAAGACTAATAAGATTCCTAAGGGACTTTTGGCATTAGAGAGGGTGTTTGATGGAAATGACTGAGCCCTTATGAAACAAACACCAGTAAAAAGGGAAGGCATTGAAGAAATCAACTTAGGCATTGAATTGGCACCAAAAAAGGTGTACATTGGGAAAAGGATAAGCCCAACAACTAGAAAAATGTTGATTGCATTAATAAGGAAATACAAGCATGTTTTTGCATGGTCTTATGATGATCTTAAGACTTATAGAGAAGATTTGTTCCAACATGAAATCCCATTGAAACCAGATGCAAAACCTTTCAGATAGAAATAAGGACCCATAAATCCTACCTTAGAACCTAAAATGCATGAGGAACTTATGAAGCTTAGGGAAGGGGGTATCATCAAGTCTATTAGACATTCATCTTGGGTATCTAATTTAGTACCTATTAGAAAGAAACATGGAGACATAAGGCTCTATGTAGATTTCTAAAACTTGAATGTATCCTCTCTTAAGGACAACTACCCACTCCCAAACATGGAGGATATGTTGCAGAAGGTCACAAGATGTGAGCTACTATCTATGATGGAAGGATTTCCAGGTTATAACCAAGTGAAAGATAAGGAATTAGAGCAATACAAAATAGCCTTCACCACACCATGGGGAACGTATGTATATGTCAGAATTCCATTTGGACTCACAAATGGTGGTGCATCTTTCTAGAGGGCCATGGATGTTGATTTTTCTGATCTAATTAATATAATAATGGTGGTATACCAAGATGACTTAACTGCATATTCAAAGAAAGCAGAGGATCATGTTGAGCATCTGGAAAAAAATTCCATCAAAGCCATTGAATATGGCATCTCTTTAAATCCTAGAAGTGCC